>JANHZU010001870.1:198255-212236 GCA_032468055.1 Acrochordus granulatus
CAATTGGTCAAAGTGACCATGAATAGCCTGAAAGGTTTCGGGTCGTTAGAGGTACTTAGAGGTACTTAGTCAGCTGGGCAACACAAATGTATGTACAGAAAAATTGATCTAAGTAAAATAGTATCTTATATTCACTACAACAAGGCAGGTCTTCTTCAGGTGAAAGAAGGAATCCAAGTTAAATTAGAAAATGTCCAGAGGGAGACAGAAAAAGAGAAAGAGAGCAAGGCAGACGGTTCACATTTATAATTAGTAGAACTGAAGAATCTTCTACTGATCACAGAAGACGTATCCTGCTAAATCCAAGATGTCTTCTCAGACTGTTTTCCATGGTGGCTACTGCCATATCTGATCACTCTGTTGATGTTAACATGTGATATGATACAGGGAATATTTCCTTGCCTTTTCCAGTTCAACTAGAGGAACTGCTGTGTAGAACTACCAATTCCAGAGATTGGGGATTTGCCATTTGCAGGTGCCAATTTGCCACAAATCATTTTCTCAGCACTTTCAGTAGCATCCACAAATTATTTAATCCAATATGTTAAAAATTGTGCTTATTTCTACAAAAAGTGAAAGGACTATTTTGGGTCAAGTGTTATCATCTGGAAATTACTGGCATATGACTTCCTGGAATGAAGGTCCCCAGTCAACCAGGTCTTTATGACTAATCTGAATTAGCTCATTGATGTTAAGTATCATAACTACTGAATTTGCTTTTGTCTTTTATATGTGGCAACTCTAATTCAATCAAACTTAGTTTATGTTCCCCACCTTTAGATTAAAGTATTTTTTCTCCCTCCCTTTTGACTAATTTACCAATTTGGTTTCAATGCAATCTTGATCATACTTATGGATAGTTGAATTGGAGTTTACATGTCCTATCAAATAATTGTTCAGGCTGCACAAAATTTTCACAAACTTTAATATTTCCAGTGATTTAGGGGACATGTTGTGCTATCAGTAATAATATATCAACAGACAGTTCAGATGGGAGAAAATTAGTTATCTAGTTGTGAAAAAGTACCTAGGCATGCATTATACCTAATAATCTGTGTTCTCCATAATCTGTTTCCATAAATCTAACATTTTCTAATATGATCCATAGACATTGAGCTGTACCTTCCAAAATCAGACCATATCTAGTTGGGAATTCTGGGTAGGATCAACATTATATCTAGAAGATGCCAAGCTACAGAAGGCTGAAATAAATCCTCAAAGAGTTCATAGTAGTAAAAGCATATGATTTGCTTTTGTATTGATGATTGGTGGAGTTAAAGGTAAAAAGTGGTTTGACATGACTCCATAAAAGACATGGATTTGCATAGAATACATTTTCGGAAAAGGTCTAAATGTTGGACAGTATTAGACAAACTACGCTTTATTGGTGACAAGGGGAACTAGGATGTTCTGGAGAACACAGATTATTACGTATAATGCATGCCTAGGTACTTTTTCACAACTAGATAACATGCTGGCCACAGGCAAGCCAGGCTGAGATACCATCTTCCAGGCCTGCACTATTTCCAGGCAAAAGTTCAACAAGTGTATGCATTGAGGGGGTGGGGGTCATGCTTCCCTTCCCAACTAAATACCCATCTCTTGATATCTTCCCAGAACTGCAAAAAAAGGCTTTCGAAGCAGGGCACTGAGTGAGTCATAAATGGTACAGACATGCATTGCAAGATTAAGAAGTGTCAAACCAGCACATTCTCACTTCTATTTAAAAAGAAAGAAATAGAACAAAAGACAGGGCTGCCCAATTTTGTATGTGTGTCTGTGTGTGTGCATTGCAAGTCAAGTGCAATAGAAAGCTGTGACTCCAAAATTTAGAACTATCTGATATGATCAAACTAGCCTGTTTGCTTTTCTCTGCAAACAAAAAACCAGATGACAGATTGTATTATTTAGGTACAGAGTTATCACTTGCCATATACACAACTGAACAGGTAAACATTGAATGCGCCTAAAGTAATATGGGGAAAGGCCTTACCTAGAAGCTCCTTTAGATCCTCCATTTGAAAGAATTAGTTCAAGTTGCAATCTTATTTACATTCATTTGGAACAGCGTGAACTCATACAATTCAGGATTATGCCAGGAAAAATGTGTAGAATCAGACGATTCATGAGTTAATGGAAAAGCCATTGAATCCTTTTATTGTTGACTTTATTACATCAAAAAGCAGACCCAGATAAGACCTAGCAAAGCTCCTGACCATGGGAGGGCAACAAAGATCTTCAGAAAGCTCTACATCACTGCATCACTCTACATCTAGTGATTGTGTGGAATTTGGCAACCCAGGTATGGCAACCTTTATGCTGTATAGGAATTCCAAATGAGGTTGGGAAGAGCAACCAGGTGTATTCATAATTTCCACAAGGTTTTTTTCCCCTCCTTTCACATTGTCTCTGTGGGATTTGTCACTCAAGAAGAGAGTGCTAGTGGAAATTCTGAACTTACATTGGTCTCTCCCTGAAAGAATGGAGCAGATGTGTCCCCAAGGTTTCCAGGGCAGCCCTGATATGCCTCCACCTTAGAAGTATGAATCACAACTGCTTCGTTCTTCCAGGAAGTCCCCAATGTGACACCAGAATTGAAATTATTTCTCCTGTTTTGTATTTTTGATTGCTGACAGCAGAACCACCAGTTACATTTTTATAATGTAAAATCATTATTTATGATTATTTAGTCATTTTTATGACTGCTATATTATTGTTCCCATCATAATCATCTATCCTGACACACTTCAGTTTAGAAGAGAGCCGAGGCTCATTTCACATTGGTGGTGATTAATACTGAAAAGTTTCTCCCACTGTCAATAAACTGACCCCTGATGCCAGTACATTCAAGGCACAAATTCTCTGTTTCAGAAACATTTTCCTAAATCTTTTTTGCCATTACTAGCCTCTCTCTCATTTGCCTCTACCCAAAATCATGAGGTCACTCAGAGTAATTGGATTAGCTGCAATGAACTGAGGGAGAAGGTCAATTACAGCAGAGGGGAAGAAGCCATGGTCAAGCCATCTCAGCCCAACAGGTTTGTTATGGTGGGGAAAATAGGAAGCCAAGCACTGGGTGCCTTGAGTTGACCAAAAATATAGGTGAGATAAAAAATCTAATTGATCAATGACAGCTGTAAATGCAGGAGGACCAGAAAATCACAGATTTGTTCCCTAAGAGGCAGTGCTATGCCTTTAAAAAACAATATCAGAATCAATAGAGAACATTGGTGAAGAAAGAGCAACTTTGTTTTACTTGGGCCCAACTTCAATTTCTTTCCGGCTCCTTACAGACTCCAGATACCAGGGCAAAAATCTCAACCACATTGCCGCCGTATGGTCTGGGATGATTATATAGAACTGGGATGATTATATAGAATCAATTAGATTCCAGTATATTGGAAAGACTGCACCTGAACCAATGAATGTCTTCTCCCAGTAGCGTCATGTAGATCAATGTTTTGGCAATTTTAAGATGTGTGGAGTTCAGTTCCCAGAATCCCCAGCCAGCAAGGGAATTCTGGGAGTTGAAGTCCACATCTTAAAATTACCAGGTCTGAATGTAGATGGTAAAAAGTAGATGGGAGAAAACTGAACCCTACACTCCACATGTAATTGGCCACGAGGCTGATTTCTTTTCCTTCAGAATCACCAAAGGATGCTGCCAATTGAAGACGCTGGAATCATTCTAAGATGGTGTCTCCAAATCCCAACTCCTGCTGGCAATCCAGGAAGACTCTATAGCCATGAATGGAGAGAAAAGTTTTTCTGTATTCAGACTATGCAAAAGAAGGTGTCTCTTACATGAAAAGAAAGTTGAATGCCATTAATTACTGAATACTTGAATGTATTTAATGATATTCTCTTTTCTGCAGGGTGAAAGAAACTAAAAATCAGGATATTAGGGCAGTCGCCTATCCTTCTGATTTCTTCTGTAGGATTTTATGACCAATATTGAGTTAATCTTTGTTAGACAACAGACAATAGCTATTCCCATAGGAAGTGTGCCAGACATTTTTATAACTACAGGTGTTTTTCTCTAGCTAGATATTTGCTCTGCATATATTTTATGTCTACATAAGAAGCAGCTGGGATAAAGAGTTCAGAGAAACAGCCTGGGGACCTGATGGGCTGCAGGGAGATCCTGAGACCATTAAACAAAATGTGACACTTGAAGCTCTTCTGTCTTCCCCTCCAAGTTAGGGAAGTAGGTTTGAACAATTCTTTGAGAGGATGGTGGATCAACACTCAACTCATTCCCCATACTACTAATTGCCACTCCAGTCAGTTGACCAGCCCAACATTTCTATTTGTTTTTAACAGTATAACTGTTGGAACACCTGTCTCCAAGTATCTTTTCTAGTTTCACCCTGAGATTTATCTGTTATTGAGGACATCTCTCCCATTACAACATTGTATGATCAAAATAACATTCTTTTCGCTCATATTATGAAAGAATAGTGGCCAAGGGGTTTGGGAAGCAAATCAGGTGAAAGTGAGGACAAGACCTGGATGTAAAGCAAAGGTGAGTAAGCTATAGGGGCAGAGGATAACACAACAAATTACATGCAAACACACACACTGATGTGGTATAGAGGTAAAGTTACTGGAGTACAAGAGAGAAGACCCAGGTTATAAGGTAGGAACCTTAGATGCAAAATTTGACTGGGTAACTTTGGGTGACTGGAAACTTGAAAAATATCAATCAATCCACAATAAAGCTGTAAAACACTGCTCATAACCTCAATTGAAGAGTCTTTCTTCTGCAGTGAATTGATTTGTCCTGATTAATATGTCTCCATGTGTATTTGTAGTGGGCTGTCTCTTTGTGTGTGTGTGTGTGTTCCATTACATCATTCATTTTTGGAAAAGGAATGCAAAATTAGAGACTAATGAACCAAAGAAATTAAAGACATAAGGGGAAAAATGGAAACAGAAATAAACTAGTTATTATTCATCATACCATTCCATACGTTTCTATTCTTGTACATCATCCTTCCTTCTATTTCAGGTGTGCCCAACTTTGGCCACTTTTTCAGATGTGTGGACTTCAATTTCCAGAATGTGTGGACTTCAGTTCCCTATGCTGGCTGAGGAATTCTGGGAGTTGAAGTCCATACATCTTAAAGTGGCCAAGGTTGGACATGCCTGATCTATTGTAACTTTGCTTGCGTACAAATAAACTGAACTGAAACACCTATCATGCCATCCAGCAAGCCACTTGGTTACAGAGGGGCATCTTTACTTGATTTGATTCTCCTGGGTTGTGAGGAGACAAATGCAGCAAAACTCATGCTCCCAATTTCTTCCCACGATGGCAACCTTGGTTAGATGAAGAAAGAATGGCCAATATAAAATCCCCTTTTGGAGTTTTCATGGCTCAGACTGGATTTGAATTGTGTCTCCCCAGCCCTATCTAACACCTTATGCATTGCACCACACTAGCTTGCAACACATTTGGAAGGCATTCTTTGAGAGCCATGTTAATTTCCTAAATGCTGACTCTGAATTTTCTGCTGCAGGTAGTCACTGAAACAACACTCAGAGATCTTGGAGTTGTTACTTCAAACCAATTAATTTAGCACAAATGACCAGGCAGAATTTTATGAGAGTAAAATGGGACAGGGAGTAGGAATATGCTTATCATCCCCGCACAACGTGGAAAAGGCTCAGAACAACAACAGCAACAAAGGATAGATTTTGATCCTTGCAAAACCTTCAAATGAAGCCATTTTTTCTGCTAAGATTAACATAAGCAAAGAAGAGCGTGCTTTTCTTTATTGTGGCAAGTTGTCTTGTTTCTCTTCTCATTTCAGTCCCTCACCCCCCACAGACTTTAAGATGAACTTCAACTTGCTTTTCAGAGCTGTGAATCATGATAGCTGGGCACACTCAATAGGTAATTTAATCAAGACTGCCAGGAATCAAATGAGACCGTGGAAGGCTTAGTCTTTCAGGATTGCTCAGTCCTTTCACTCTTCTGCAGACACGGAGCTTCACCAACTGGCTTGCTGGAGGTGCTATGAAAAATTCAGCAAAGAAACAAAGGTGTACGAGCACCAGATCTCCTCTTACTCTTCCCTTCAGATAATTTGACAGACAGATCGGGAACCTGCTTCATGAATAATGAGTCACATAATACACACAATGCATTTTTAATGCAATGAAGCAATAACATTAAGGAAGAGACTTGATGTTTCCCAACATTGTACTTGAACAAACTCAATAATGTGTTGTGATCCTTAGCTAGTTGGATTATTAAACTATTTTCCTCTCAATTTACTGTGGAAAGTTCATTCTGCAGCTTCAGATTTTTTGCATATCCTATTTTGCTGGGCAAATCCATTATCATGAGTTTAGCTCATGTAAAAGTCTTGGCAGAGGGAGCTGAAATTGAAGACCAGCCTTCTCTAAAGTGATTCCCTCCAAATACGATAGAATATCTCCTAATGATTCCAGGCTTGGCTGAGAGTTATGAGAATTGTATTCCAACACATCTAAAGGGCACCAGGTTGAGAAAAGCTGCCATAGATTCTGTCCATACAGTAAGCTGAGTCATCACTCAGAGAGTTTTGAAAAGGAACTTCCTATGCTGATCTTCAGTGATAAAAAGTAAAACACGATTTGAAGTACAGAAACAGAATAATAAAGAAACATGGTGGTGATAACGGATAGATTTTGATGCGTTTTTCTTTCTGATGGACACCTATGATGGCACCTAAGTTCACTGAATAAACAATTCCAAAACTTGTTGCAAAACCTGAAATATAATCTATATCTTCAGAGCAATAATAAAATATAGTCTTCCTGGAACTGTACAATGGCTGAATGCTGTCAGATCTCATGACTTAATACCTCCACACATTGGAAAAAATGTCTTTGGCACTTCAATAGCCATGACTAATCCAGTGATCTCAGATATGTTAAGCTGCAACACAGTTCACAGTTCAAAGGTTAGTTTTTAGCTCCAAACAGTAGGAGAGTTCTAAGTTAGTGGAAAGGATTGCATGAGTATTTTGTAGAAGATTAAGCTTATGTTGCTAAGTGGCATACAGCAAGAACGTTCAAATATTCAGTTTCCACTAGGCTCTACAGAAAAGTAAGTTCTACAATACCCAATAGGTAATTTTCCCTCTGCAATGGGTATAGGATTGTAGATACTGCACAGAGCCAGAGGGATTATATGTGAGATCTCCAAAATATACAAGTGACAGAGCAGTTCAAATACTTGAATATTTATTAAGGCATGTTTTCTTACAATATTTGTAGTGGAATCTTATAAATGTATCTACATATCATCAGATTTGGTTCAGAATCTTACCCCCCCACTTGCAGGCTATAGATCACACTTTGATTTTATGTGTGGAATAATATATTCTTTGTGCAGTTATTTTATTGCCTTTCAAAACACATTAGAAATTGTATATATAGAGAAAAAAGATTAATATTCTGTTCTTCCAATATTCTGATGGATGTTAGCTCATTGGAAGTCCATTTAAGATAACAGAACACTCTTGGTTAACTCTTTTTGTTGAAATAAATACAACTTCCAAGAATCCTTAGAACTTTATTAATTTAAGCTTTACTTGAATAAATATGAATTGATAAACATAAGACACATTCTAGAATCTACACAAAAAAATTTACATTCCTACCTATAAAGTAAAAACAGATTTTTTCCCCCTTTCCTCCCTTTCCCTAATGAGGTATGGCCAGGATTAGTTAAGGCAACTCCTTTTTGAGCCAGGACTATTTGAGAGAAAACTGTCCCATACATAGGTATGGGAGGTTGGGGGCAAGCGAGGAATCAGATATGTGTTATAATGTGTGTATGACACAGACTCTGCCCCTTATTTCTTGTGTGAAACGTCACATGACTGTAGAAGGGCAGAACTCGCACCATGCTGTCCCAACATAGGTTTTGTCATTTTGGTGTAATTTTAATTAGGAATGGACAGCTATGAACTGTCTAATTATACAGATCTGATTGGGAGGCTGTTTCTTGTCTATCTGATACTAAGCTGCAGAATTCCAATGCCATTAAGAAGAGAAGTTTGTCACTGTCCTTATCTGCTCTCCATCCTTCACCTTAAGGGCAAATCTCAATAGTACATAGAATTAAGGCCCCACTTTCTTCATATTTACTTCTTCCTTTGCGGTTCCTCATAAATGGTGTTCTTCTCAATGCATGCAAACACAGACTTTTTGCATGCACATACACATATGTAGAATGGCTCAGAATTACGCAGACACTTCACTGGGTAGATTCAAATTTTTGAAGGGCACCATTGAGACATCACGTTCCCTTAAATTCCCAGATTGATAGTCCATACTATAGAGTCAATGCATGGCATAGGGACACAGCATTAAATAAAAATGAACTGAGACAGGCCTGTGAAGCAGAGCTTAGGGTAGTGCTGCAGTCTATCATCCCTATTAATGTTGGTCCCTAGCCAAAGGACACACAAACATATCTGCTATAAGTCCATATTTCTTTTCCCATAAATTCAAAGCATTCAGTATCCTAATCTGGAAAGGGCGTCATGGGGTTTTAAACATTTGACCTCAAGGCAACCCCAGTGCAGAACAAGAGAGGAAATACACTTGCAATGGGTATTGCAAAAGAGGACCTGTTATTTCGAAATATCTTTTTGCAGGTATAAATTGGAGGCACAGTCCCTAGTCTGGTTTGGGAACTGTAGCAGGAGAAAAAAGTTAAATGCATCCATGCTGTTTCCAGTCTCAGGGCCCTGCATCAACAATGTTTGTGAGAGGAAGAAAATGCAGTTTCTATTAACAATTTGTGCCATGGTGCAAATCACATGTGTCATGACATCACATAAATATCACAAATTACATCACTGCATCACATAATTACATTACAGCATCTTGCAGACACCATGAAATTATGATTGCAGTAAGAGATAAACTCTCTTCCTCCAGGGAACAGATATTGCTCAGGCCCCCACTAGTGTTCAATGGTCTAATATAAAATGGCCAGGAACAACCTACAGAAGTAGCCTAGTAGGCTCTTCCATTGTAATTTTGAGGAGGTGGACAGTACAACAATGCTGACATTCTGCATGTGGTTGGTGTGGTTGGTTGGTGGGTTGTCTAGAAGAGCATATGAAATGTTTCCTCTTGACTCCCACTGAAGTTTGAGAAGTATTTGACTTCCTTTACCCATTCTATTGGACTCATTGTATTGTTTTAATCATGAACAAAGAAGGAGAAATTTGCAGGGTCTTCTCTATGTTTTTATACACATTTGAAGCCAAGATTTATATAGTTGTGGCAGAAAGATGGAAGTGCATTTGTGGCTACAAAACTGATGACACAAATCCTACACATCTCCTTTCATCTCTGTAGCACTTTCTTGCCAATCATATGTTGTACAATCACACAAGATACTTTCCACCTTATAGAGAGGGAAGTACAAATCAGAAACAGTCTTCAGTTCTTGATTGCTCCATCAACTGTCAATTTAAAATCCCCATGCCAAAGAAAAAAATTACAATAATTTAATGAAAACATAAAATTTTAACTCTTAAATGGTACAAAACAAATCACACTCTCCTTTATCGCACACCTTTGTGTGATTATCATGTAAGTTCAGGCAACCCAGAAAATTAACTTTCAGGAAACCAAAGCAGTCTGTGGGATTCAGAGGAAAAAAATAATTTTCTGGCTCATAGAAGCCAGTAGCTTATCCAAATAGGGCCTTTTGTGCTGCAAGATTGGAGTGGAAGGGGAACAGATACATATGCTATTTGTCCAAGATTTAATTCTAAAGAGGTGCTTCATCCCACCTCTTCAGGCTTGACATTTCACATTCATTCCAAGACCTTTGTGTTAAATTCTGCAAAACTCTGAACAAGCTCCCCAGACTTCCTGTTTAGTGAGAATAGGGCAGGAAGTGAACCAAAGGATCAGACTAGAGAGACAGAGGCAGGACATGGGCAGGCCACAAGGAGAAAAGGGAAGTTCCTTGACATAGTGTTTTTGTTGTTATTCCAGATTCCACCATATTCTCATTTCAGACCATGCTGTGTCTCTCGGTGTCTCCGCAAATCCACTTTCCTCTGATAGCCTTTGCCGCCCAGATCACAGCCAAAGGGTTTGAAGCCAGTGTGCTTCCGACTATGAGTGATTAAGTTTGAGCTCTGGCTGAAAGCTTTGCCACACACCTGGCACTTGTGGGGCTTCTCACCTGAGGATGATGAGAAAATGGACATAAGGTTAAACAATATAGCAGCCCTACCACACTAGCCTAGAAAATCCAAGAGGAGATGCACATTCTGCCTAGAAATATAAAGGATAAAATCCTTCTACAAAGGAGTATAATTTTAATGGACTCAATTAAATCCAACAGTTCCTTCAAAGTATAGTAGGCCGTAGGCAGTAGGATCCAAGGCAGCTGTCAAGAACTATCTAGAATTGGGTTGCAGAATTGAGGACCACTTGATGGAGAAAAAATACAAAGAAAAACTATTTGCTGCCATTTCATGAGCATCTGGATGTTTGAAGCTCAAATTTGAAAGCTCCAACACTGACTTTTCAAATAATTATAGCTAAGATGTCATAAACAGAAGACTAGAATTCTTCTGCAATGTTCTTATCAAGGCTTTAAATCCTCCACAGAAAATGTATTCCTGCAGTAATAGGGTTGATGTCTTCATGTGCAAGGAGGCTCAGAAATCTCAGTCATTAAAAATCTATTTTAAAAAAAGGTACCATTTTAAGAAGCAGCAGGTTCTATGTGGCTAAGGCCTTTCCTAAAGTTACACTGACAACATGTTGGCCAACCTTTCACTGAACATATCATAACAATTATCAATATTCTTGTTGTATATATAGGAATACACAGGGGCAAGCAAGAGAGGGTACAAACAGTACAAACCCCATGACTTCCAAACTTGCAACCAACAAAAGTGTTTAGTTTGTGTTGTGATTTCACTGCATTTGAGAGAACTCCCAAATACAAACAGGATCAGGTTGTAGTTATAGCAGGTATTAAGTGCTGATTAAATTATTCAGTAAGTTTGTTATGGATCTTTAGTGCAGCCAAAACAGAAAATTGTTAAATGCTGACTATGAATTTAAATGAAAAACATTCATTTAAATCTGCAATATCTTGTTTCTTTTTCCATTTGATTCCGTTATTCATTGCTTCTTTTCTTTTCTCAAAGGAGAAAATATTTGAGTGTGTGCCTCTTTGTCTCTTACCACACATAGTCCTAAAGTTATTTAATTGGAAAAACTAAATAAATAACTTCTGAACAATGAGACAAAAAAGAACCAATTTGATGTAGTGGTTTTAGCATCAGGCTAGAAACTGGGAGACTGTGAGTTCTAGTCCTTCCTTGGGCACAAAGTCAGCTAGGTGACTTTGTTCCAATCACACTTTCTCAACCCGAGGAAGGAGGCAATGGCTTCTGAAATTACATCTGAAAAACTTTGCCAAGAAAACTGCAGGGGCTTGTTCAGGCAGTGACTAGAAATCAAAACTGACTCAAAAGTGCACACAGTCAAAATGAGACTCAAAGTTCCAAACATGAAAGTTCATGTTTCTCCTAGACAAGGTTACCATTGTAACCTGTTGACTACTTGCTTGTGTCAGAAATTGTTGGAGAGGCAGGCAAGGTGTCTTACCCTCACAAGCCACACACCAGCATCACCTTTCTTCAAATTAACACCATTGGTATATAACTGTGTCCAAACAGTCTATGGAGAAGCCATTGTCAATAAACACAAGATGAATCCTCCTAAAGGTGTGATTGGATTGTAACTGCTTCTTGCTAACATATATGATGGTCTCTTAAGAGATTGATATCTGTACTGCCTATGTTTTCTTTAATTTTATTTCACTTATTTCTATGCAATTTTCTTCTATTTGGGGTTGGTCAATAATTCAAATAAAATCATTTCATTTCATAAAAAATGTTATCTATGCAACTAAATTGGGGTCTAGCTCTGTTACTCGCAGATGGCACAATGCTTACAGAATCCATCTAAACCAGGCATGTCCAACCTTGACAACTTTAAGATGTGTGGACTGAAACTCGCAGAATTCTTCAGCCAGAATAGCATGTTGAGTTTAAGTACAAACATCTTAAAAGTTGCCAAGGTGAACACCCCTGATCTAAACAAATAAGGGTCTGCTTGGTATCTGGAGCTCTTATAGGGACTGGTACCTATAAGAAAGTTACATAAAAATAAATATTTTTTAAGTAATGATTAATTCTTCTCATTATTCTTAGCACTTTCTGAAAGTAAAAAATTTTCACTCCTTTTCTGAAAGTAAAATTATATTCTCAATAAATGTCATGTCCTTTTCATAGAAATGGGATGCATTTTTCCCCCAGACCAGGAATATGGAAGAAATGACATGTTATGGGACAAACATATAATACTGAACATGTATATGATCCATCCTAAGCAACTACATGATAATATCTATGATAACTGGAACCATGAAGAACAATATCAAATGGTAGTGTATAAAGGTTCTTGTTACAATATGAGGATGCATTTATGTGGAATAGCTTAACATATATACGTTCTTCATACCACACAAATGCATGAAAACAAGTCTCCATGCTGTCCCAGGAAAGATGTCCCCAGTTTTACATAACAAATGCCTATGGACATAGCTTCAAAAGATGGTCTCTATAATACCTTCTTTTTGCATTACTGAGGTGGCTCTCTTTCCTTTCTTGGTAATCTTTATTTCCTATTATAAGGGCAGTGATATCATGGAGTAGACGATGCTAGGTCCCTCTAACAGCAGCATGACAATGCCTTGTTAATTATTCCTAAAGAAACTGTCCTTATAGAATTATTTTCATCTCCTTCCCAGCCTACTATGGAGACAGCTTACACTCATCTCTAGCTTCCTTCATTTAAAAATAATGTTGTCTCTCTCATCCCAATACAAGCCTTCTCATATCAACAATCTGCATTGACAATAGAGTCAAAGATGAGGTCAAGGGCCAGGATGAACCTAACTCCTATTGACTACCATAGGCTGCTCCAGGTAAGTCCCTCCCCTTTATGTCTCTCAGCACTGCTCTTTCATGGCTATTTTGCTTGGGACTACAGTCAAGTTTGGATGCTTATTCCAAAACTTGTTACATAGACTCCTGGTTTTTATTTTTTTTAATTAGCAATCTCTTGTCTCTTTCCTCTCCACTTATCCAGGAGGAGGTAAAAGTCCACACCATGGAGGTGATGAGGAAAAGAAAGCAGAGATGATACTGATCAGGCTTTAGATATAAAGAGCTGGTGAGGGTTGTCTCTGGCTCAGACCTATTGCTCCAATCTTAAGACAATGCTTTCTTCTATCTCTATCCATACTGTGCTCACAACCTCTTGCTCACTTCCTAATTGCCCATCATCTGACTGCACATCAGACAAGCCAAAGATTGAGTCCAAAACCAGCTCCAGATTCTCAAAAAGTGTATTCAAAGTTAGAAATGAGGGAGAAACAAAACTGATTTCTGGGAAGCAGGGATTGTGGGGAGCTAGTGCTGTTCTAGAAGAGTGTTATTCCAGACTTAACCATAAGCCTATGTCCAAAAAGAGTCAGAAGAGGAACTGACACTCAGTCTGCTTTTGAACATATATTCCCAAATATATGTATATATATATTTTGAACATATATTCCCAAATATATGTATATACATATATTTCATATATATACATATATGAAATATATGTATATACGCCCAAAACAAAGCTTGTTCTGACAGATGAGTAAACCTACAGCTCTAGCCATCTGAAAATCACCTTTTCCCTACCATACTAGATATTACATTCAGGAGAATGACTGGTGGCTGTTTTTCTTGCTGGCTAGTGGCATTTAGTAGGAGGGGAAACAAAGCCATGGAAATCATTTTCCATAACTTTGTTGTTGTTCAGTCGCGCAGTCGTGTCCGACTCTTCGCGACCCCATGGACTACATTACGCCAGGCCTCCCTGT
>JANHZU010001871.1:0-17956 GCA_032468055.1 Acrochordus granulatus
TAGCTCCTCTTCACTTTCTGCCATTAGAGTGGTATCATCTGCATATCTGAGGTTGTTGATATTTCTCCTGGCAATCTGAATTCCAGCTGGTGATTCCTCCAGCCCAGCATTTCACATGATGTACTCTGCATATAAATTAAATAAGCAGGGTGACAATATACAGTCCTGTCATACCTCTTTCCCAATTTTTAATCCGCTGTTCCATGACCAGTTCTAACTGTTGCTTCTTGACCAGCATACAAAGGGAGGGGGTTGACAGAGCCAATGGCTGGCCAAAAGGGAAGTTTTAGAGGGGCAGGGAGATTCCTGTTCTGGGGGCTTCAGGATGGGAGATAGTGGTTACAGGGATGGGGTGCTATGGGAGCCTGAGGGCAGGCCATTACAGGAGAAGATGCCCCGATGGTTAGTATCGGTGGCATGTTCTGGCCCTTGGAGCTCATGCCCAGCCCCTGGTCAGCATGCCCTTGCTGGGGTCTGGTTGTTGCTGATGAATACCAGATCAGCAAATAATAAAACTCCTCTTATTTGTGACAACATTGAGGAGGAGCAGGCTGACCTGGCATGCATCACTGAGAGCTGGCTGGCTTCTGAGTGGGGAGGGGGTTGCCCTCTCAGAGATGTATCCAGCCAGGTTTCGGGTTTGGCACCAGCCGAGACCCCAGGGCAGGGAAGGTGGGATGGCAGTGGTCATCTAAGAATCTCTCTTTGCTGCCAGGGGCCTTGCTCCACAAGTTTCCAATTGTGAGACTCTGTTCTTGAGATTGGGCTCTCAGGATCAGTGGGGATTGTTGCTACTGTACCAGCCTCCCTGCTGCGTAGCTTCTTCCTTGTCTGAGCTGACTGAGGCTATCTCAGGGTTGGCAGTGGACTTCCCCAGGCTGATGGTCCTAGGGGATTTCAATTTGCCATCCTTGGGTTTGTCCTCAGGTTTAGCTCAGGAGTTCATGGCTTCCATGGCAGCCATGGGCCTTTCCCAGATCATTTTGAGCCCTACTCAAGACAGTGGCCACACTCCAGATATGATTTTCTTGTTGGATCAATGGCAACATGAATTGGAAGGGGAACTTTTAGTATCCTCCTTGTCATGGTCAGATCATGCCCTGGTGTCCTTGAGATTCTCCTATGCCATGCCCCTCTGCAGGGAAGTGGGGCCTATTCAGATGGTCTACCCTCAGCAACTGATGGACCTGAGGGGTTTCAGAGGGAGCTGGTGGATGTTCCAAGGGTATTGCTGCATGGTCCCATCAAAGCCCAGGTTATGTCCTGGAATCAGAGGGCAAATGAGGCTTTGGACAGGATTGTACCTGTGCGGCCTCTCTCTACTCATTGCACTCGGCACTCTCCATGGTTTACAGAAGAATTGCATGTGCTGAAAAGAGTAAAGAGATACCTAGAGCATCACTGATGGAAGACAAGGGAAGAGTGACTGTTACAAGTTAGAGCTGCTGTTAAGCCTATCTTGGGGGCAATAAAGATGGTGAAATGTGATTATTTTTCTGCAGAGTGCTCTCTGTCAGCCCTGTTTAGAGTCACCCAATCTCTCCTTGGCAGGGGGGATTCAGGGGACCTTTTGCAGGGCCATGCTGAGGACTTTGCTGAGAACCTGACAGATAAAGTCATTAGGATTCAGTCCCAATTGGAAGCTGTGCATGGAGCAGATCTACTTGAGGTGCTGAGGGAGGAGTCCTGCCCAGTTATCTGGGAACAATTTGATCTTGTTGTTCCTGAGGAAGTGGACAGGGCCCTTGATGCTGTTAGTGTGATTACCTGTCAGTTAGATCCTTGTCCTTCCTGGTTGGTGAAAGCTGCCAGGAGGATGACTAACATGTGGGTCCACACAGTGATTAATTCCTCACTGTGCAACAGGGAGTCTTTCCTGGACCTTTTAAAGAGGCCCTGGTTCGCCCCCTGTTGAAAAAAAAAACATTGTTGGACTCCACCTGTCTGGATGATTATTGTCCAGTCTCCCATCTGCCTTTTTTAGGCAAGGTGGTGGAGAAAACAGTCGCATGGCAGCTTCAGAGGATCCTGGAGGAAATGGATTTTTTAGATCTTTTCAGTCTGGGTTCAGGCCTGGTCATGGGACGGAGACAGTATTAGTCACTCTTGCTGATAATCTCTGGCAAGCGCAGGATGGAGGTAAAGAATCCATCCTTGCCCTCCTTGACCTCTCAGCAGCTTTCGATACCAGCAACCATGGTATCCTTTTGGGACAGCTGCAGGAGTTGGGGCTGGGTGGTGCAGTTTTGCACTGGTTCAGCTCCTTTCTCTGGGGCCAACCCCAATCGGGGTTAATTGGGAGAGAGAAATGCAGCCCATTCCTGCTACTTTGTGGTGTGCCACAGGTCTTGGTGCTTTTGCCCCTCCTTTTTAACATCTACATGAAACCACTGGGAGAGATCATCCGTCACCATGGATGATGATACTCAGATTTACATCTCCATCCCTGGTGATCCAAGTGATGCTGTCTTGGCCCTGACTGAAGCCAAGTTTGAGTCTGGATGGGGGACAAGGGACTTCAATTGAACCCTGGCAAGACTGAGTGGCTTTGGGTGTTTGGGCCATTGTGCAACTTCATGTTGTTTGCCAGTTATGCCTCTTCTAGACCAGGACTCCCTTCACTCAGTCACTCATGCCCTCATCTTCTCTGTGTCAGATTACTGTAATGTGCTCTACATGGGGCTCTCCTTGAAGAGTATCCAGAAGTTGCAGCTGGTACAGAATGCAACTTTGCAGATGATTTTGGGAGCTAGTAGATCAGCCCATGTGACATCTTTGTTCAATGAACTGCATTGGTTGCCAGTTTGCTTCCAGGTGCAATTCAAGGTGTTGGTTTTAACCTATAAAGTCCTTCATGTCATAGGACCAGGTTACCTGTGGAACCATGTCACCCCAATGGTGAGTTCCTGTCCCACCAGATCCAGCAGAAGAAACCTCTCCAGATCCCATCAGCCAAGGAATTTTGGCTGGCGGGATCGAGGAGAAAAGCCTTTTCTGCTCATCTTTGCACAAAATGTTCCCTTGATATCTCCAATTTTCTTGAAGAGATCTCTGACCTTTCCCAGTCTATTATGTTCCTCTATTTCTTTGCAGTGTTCACTTAAGAAGGCTTTCTTATCTCTCTTTGCTATTCTCTGGACATCTACATTAAGTTGGGTGCCTTTCTCCCTTGCTTTTCACTTTCCTTCTTTCTTCATCTATTTGTAAAACCTCATCTGGCAGCCACTTTGCTTTCTTGCATTTATTTTTCTTGGGATGAGAAAAATAAGAGATACAGTAGTAGCTATCTCTTGTAGAATGTTATGGACTATATAGGGCTTCTTCATTTTTGGCTGCAAAGAATATAATTAATCTGATTTTGATATTAACCATCTGGTGCTGTCCATGTGCAGAGTCACCTCTTGCATTGTTGGAAAAGTGTATTTGTTATGATCAGCAGTTTTCTTTGACAAAATCCTGTTAGCCTTTTCCTTGCTTCATTTTGTACTCCAAGGCCAAACTTGCCTGTTATTCCAGTTATCTCTTTGCTTCTTACATTAGCATTCCAGTCCCCTATGATGAAAAGGATATCTGTTTTTGATGGGAGTTCTAGAAGGTGTTGTAGGCCTTCACAGAACTGGTCAATCTCAGCCTCTTTGGCATCATTGGTTTGGCATAGACTTGGATTACTGTGATGTTGAAGGGTTTGCCTTGTATTCAAACCAATTCTCTCATTTTCGAGATTGTACTCTAGTATTGCTTTTTTCACTCTTTTATTGACTGTGATGGCTACTCCATTTCTTTCAAGGGATTCTTGTCCACAGTAGTAGATATAGTGGTCATCCGAATTAAATTTGCCCATTCCTTTCCATTTTGATTCCCAAGATGTTGATGTTCAATCTTACCATCTCATGTTTGATCACATCCAGCTTACCTTGATTCAAGATCTTAAATTTCAGGTTCCAATGCAATATTATTCTTTACAGCACTGGACTTCCCTTTCACTTCCAGTCAAATCCACAACTGGGCATCTTTTTGGCTTTGGCCAGCCACATCACTCTTTCTGGAGCTTTGTGTAATTCCTTCTGATCTGAGTGGCTCATCTTCTGGCATCCTATCTTTTAGCCTTTTGTTACTGTTCATGGGGTTTTCTTGGCAATGCTACTGGAGTGGGTTGCCATTTTTTTCTCCAGTGAAGTCCTGTAGACCATTTTTCACCAGATGTCCAGGAACCCCAACAACATCTATCAAGGTCCTTGTTAGGACAATGACCGAGCTGGTATGGGTTTCAGTAAATTGTGTGTCATCATATTTTTATGGGTGGGAGGCATTCTTTGTCTGGCTCCTCCAATGAGATCTGTCCAATATTGTTGAACCTCTGGCATAGCTCTCATCTTCTGCAGAGCATATAAGCTCTCCAACTATGCCAAGGTGGTGCCTCACTTGGGGGAGAATGCAGCTACATGGGTAATAAATTGTCAGTTACTTGGCACATGTAACACCACTGCTTTGTGATCTCTATTTGTTGCAAATATTTTTCCAGGTGCAATTAAAGGGACTGTTATCACCTTTAATTGTCACAACAGTTTAATTGTCACAACAGGGACTGTTGTCACCTGAGGGACCATCTTCTCCCAGTGGTTTCTACCTATCCAATCCCTTCTGGCAAAATTTGCATGCTCCAGGTCCCATCAGCCAAGGAATGTAAGCTGGCAGGGATGAGAAAGCATGCTTTTGCTGATGTAGTGCATGCCTTCTGGAACATTCTTCCTCCTGAAATTAGGATGGTCCTGACCTGCTGGCCATTTGTAAGATCTTGAAGTTGGTCTTGGTTATGAGTCTGGACCTGGAATCCTGAATGTGTTAAGGGCTCCATTTCCTAGTTTCTATGGATTATAATATTTTCTTGGCTGTTGTATGTATCTAATGTTTAGTATTATTATTTTAATTCAGGTTTTAATTTTATGATTGTTCATCATACAGAATCACTTGTTTGGGATAGGCAGCCATACACATATACATTTTAATGATTCATGTATTTCTTTGGAAACTGTAAATAAGTAAGTTTAAAACTCTATTCCGTCCATATATGTTCTTTGATATATAGCAGGTTTTTATTTTTTTATTTAATACTTGCTATATTAGTAATTTTAACTTTTATGTGTTTATCATATTTTTAAACCACCCATCTCCCTCAGAGAAGGATCCTCTGTAATTATAATAATAAGATTATTATACATTTAGACTACTGTCTTAAACAGATGGTTGTTGGTCCCTTTGAACTTAACTGGGCTTATTTCTGGGAAGATATGCATAGCACTAGAAATATAGAGATTGAACCAAGTAGGACAATTTTACATGTCATGCAATAGTAGAGCCCTACATATATTTATCCACTGAGTTGAAGATTACTCCCAAAAAATGCACATTGACTTCTAATTTATGGCTGCAATCCAATTCACACTAATTGTAAAGCCAGAGCAAAGACAGAAAATCATAAAAAATAATTGGGTGTACTAATGAAAAAGGCAATTCAAGTGGGATGTTTTTGACTGAGGGCCATGGAATTAATAATAAAAGAAAGGGAAAAACTACTTTTCTTTTCACAATAGAAGAATTTAGGATCATCCCATCAAAACATATAAGCAGATCCAAGAGTGTTCAAAGAAAGCATGCAATATTTCAGTGTCTAATTAACATAGATTTTGCCAGAAAATATGGGAGGAGGGGTTGTCATTGACTTCAACAGCTGATTAGTTAGAGAAAGTTGGTTTAAAAAAATTATCAGAAAAAATAACAGATTTTTCAACAGTCATTAGCAGTGATACCTAAATAGATGTTCCTTGTGGCAGTAGACATATATCCCTGGGCAGCAAATATAGAAGGCAAATTGCAAGGAAAGCCATCATTATTATCCATGCTTGTAAGCAATTCAAAGCATTAAGCCAGCTGTTATTGGAAAACATTTTTATTTTCTTCTTCAGCCACCCACTATGAAGACAATCTGGCAAATACCGAGCCAGAGACTTGGAAGCCAAATTAACATACTCTATCAACAGCCATCAAGCAGCGCCTTGATGTGGCTTTTTCCTATGATATTTTTGTTTTATAATATGCACATATACATTATATACATATTTTGTTTTATAATATGCACATATACATTATTGTTTTATAATATGCACATACACACACACACAATTCCTTTAAAAAGAAAATAAAAACTAATACAAATTAATGTAAAGTAAGAAAAAGAAATTAAAGAGAAAGCTAAAAATACAAGAAAGAAAAGAAGTAACTGAAAAATAGAAAAGAAAGAGAAGTCACTTGAAACTTTCTTTACAGCAGTTATAAGTACAATTATAAATGTATCTTTTTTGTAAAGTTACATCATGACTATCTTCTTTCTACAATCCATTCAGTCTGATCATCAAAACCATATATCATTTTTTCTGCTTTACACAAAATCCATAAGGGGTTTCCAGTCAGCAATGAAAATAGATATTGTCTTTTCTTTGATCAAAGAAATAAATTTTGTGGAGCAAAAGAAATCCACAAGCTATATGGTATTACAAGATGCAAAGCTTTTAACTATGATCTTTTTTCATGGATTTTAAGATGTGAAAGGAAGCTACAGATAGGAAATGTATCTGATGCTCAGTTACTTAGGGCATTACACAACAATAGTAATATTTTTATCCCCCCACCCCCCAAAAAAGATCAGTTGAAGATAACATTGGGTACTGTCTGCTATGGCAAGTCCCAATCTCTTTCCACCAGAAATGTGAGGTTTTGTGTAAAATTGGCTGGGGAATTCTGGGAGTTGCTTTCTATACATCTTAAAAGTAGCCCAGGTTAAAAATCCTGATTTAGATGTGGAAAGTGCGAGGCAAGGCCTGTGACACGCAAAATAATGGATTGGCGGGTAACTATTGCTCCCCTGAAGCAGTTATCTTGGTCATCTCAATTATCCCGTCAACACATTTCTAGGCCATGAAAAATACATCATCACAATTTAAATTTGAGATCTTTGTTGACAGATGTTGTGGCTCTGCACTATCCTTTTCACTTAAGCATCTGTGTAAAGTGCCAGCATCAGTGAGAGTGGCATTTTTGGAGTAACAACGATGTAATGTCGAAAAGGAGATGGAATTATGGGCAAGAAAACCTTCCAGAGACTGTTAATTGCAGAGATCAGAAACAAAAATGTAATATTTGGGTGACTGGGTTTAGGCAATGTTATGAGCAAGTACAGTGACTATTAATATTGCCTATATGGGATATATTTCTTAATGTATCTACTACGCTACTAAATGTGTTACTGTTTAGGAATACCCTAATTTCCATGCAGGAGAAGTTGTACGTAGTACTCCCACTTTCCCTAGATTAGGTGTGCCTGACCTAAGATCCCATGGACTCATTAATTCCCCCACAATCATGGACCTTTCAAAGACCTTCCTGAATATTATTTCTTGCATCTTAACAGAAAAATCATTAAATTTCTGGGAAGCATGATATTAATTGTCTTTCACTAAATGTAGTTTTTATTTTTATTTTCCATTCAAATCCTTTCTTGGAGACTGTCTTGGCAGTTTTCTTGCCAAGATTTCAGAAGCCATTTGCCATTGCCTGCTTCCTATGGCTGAGAGAGAGTGACTGGACCAAGATCACCCAGCTGGCTTCATGCTCAAGAACGAACTAGAACTCATAATCTCCCAGTTTCTAGCCTGCTGTCTTAACCACTACACCAAACTAGCTCTCTAATTGAGGTATAATTTATTTAAATAAATTTAAATCAAAACAAGTTTTGATCCAGCACTACATATTTATGTAGTGTGCCCCTAGTAGACCATTCAAAGTGTAGGTATCCTTGGTTTGAAAACTATTTAAAAAAATCCCTGATGTATGCCACATGGGAGGCTTTCTTGAGTTATAGACTAAATATCCTGATATATCCTTTCCCCACATAGAACCAAAGTAATTATCCCAAAAGCAATCTGCATTTTGCTTGAGAGTCTCCAGCTATGAAAGCAAGTCCTACTAAATATCCCAGGGATGATCCTCTCCTTTCATTTATTCCTATATGATTGTCCACATATCCCTGCCAAACCTGATCAGTTACCTATCAGTTTGAACACTCCTACTGCTCCTCTTCTTTCTCCCAAAGTGACAGACGTGGGCTTTAAGAGTTAATTTGTTGGCCAAACACAATTTGTTCAGCAAACAAATCACTGAAGGATTGAAGGGAAGAGGAGAAGGGGATGGCAGAGGATGAGATGGATAGATAGCATAGTCAGTGTGATGGGCGTGGGCTTGGGAAGACTCCAGAAGGCAATGCAGGACAGGGAGGCCTGGCATACTTCAGTCAATAAGGTTGCAAAGAGTTGGACATGACTGCATGTCTGAACAACAACATTAAGGAAACATGGTGGTCATTAAGTGATTGTCATCATTGTGAAGAAAATTCATTTTCCTCAATGGGCACTTTTTGCCAGAAACTGGAAGTGAATGCTAAAAACTTCAAAAAACATCAACAATTTTGGTCACATGACTGTAGAATGCTGCAAACAACCGCAGGCATCTGAAATGTGATCATCTGACTTTGTGCGTGCATGTGTGTATGTGCGGCCATTGTAACTTCAAAATGGGATCATTTTGTGGTGTCCATAGTAACTTTAAATAATCACTAAATCAAGGATAAAAAGGTAAAGGTTACCCTGCCAGTCATGGCTGACTCTAGGGTGCGATGCTCATCCCTGTTTCAAAGCCGAAGAGCCAGGATTCATCCAAGTACGCTTCCGTGATCATGTGGCCAGCATGACGAGACGCCAAAGGTGTATGGACACTGTTACCAAAAATCAAGGATATATGTGTCAAATAAATGAAATGAACCACTCATATACTAATAGGTAGAAAGAGTTTTGCTTAGAGACTCAGGCTTATATAGCTTACTTAGATGTCTTCATGTCCTAAAGGTGATACAGCTTTGCTATATATCTCATATTGATTATGTATTTTTTCTAATCCCCTTGTCCAATTCATTTATCCATAGCCTATTAGAGTCAAGATCTGAGATTGCTTGATGATACCTGACTAGAACCTCCATCTTCAGAATATAAACTAAAAGAAGGCTATTTGTTTCTTGTCCCATTTGGGGGCTTCCTCTCTGGCACCTTACAAACAGGATGCCGAATCAAAGATTCCTACAGTGCAATCCAACAAAAGAATTTGTACATCCATTCCCCTCCCTTTTCCAATGCTTAAAAAAGAGATGTTACCTTGTCTAATCTTGAAAGGTTGGACTTGGTAAAGACTTGGATCATCAACCACTGGGAAATACCAGAGCTATAGGCCAAACTGATATTGAAAAACCATATTTTTTTCAGCAAAAAACAATAGCAAACTAACTTTGTGTTTTTGCCAAGAAAACTACACAATTAGAATTCACAATTGCTTAATTCTTGTTCCATTCTCTTTAATTGTACAGGCTTGTTTCCAGTGGTAAAAAGGATCCAATCCAGCTCATCCAGTGGCTGGTGAGAAATTATATTCAGCAGGTGCAAACTGCATCAAAGATTAATTTAGCATAAGAGTAATTGAAGACAATGCTTTTTAAAGAAATATCTAGGGTATCTGTCTTACTCACCTTGCTTCAAAGACTTATAGCAGAATACAAAAGAAAAAAAAGACAGCAATAACAAATATACAGAAGAATCAGAAGACAAAAGAGATTTGGTTTGCTCTAATATGCATATAATATATAAAACTACCAGAAAAAAGTGACAAAGAAGTCATAGCTAAGAATATGATCAGTCTTCACATTGCCTATTGGCAGTGCGTAAACAAGGCCCCTTGCTCCAATTTCATGGACAAGGCAGGCTATTGTTTATCAAGGGACATGTTCCAGCATTTAGGGCCTCAATAATGGGATGGGGCCAGACTAGCTGCAGAACTTCCTCTCCCTGAGTACATCAGCCTGCCTCATTAGATCTCAGAAAAGGCATACTGCAGATACCATTAGCTACAGACTTACATTTGGTGGGTCCCAGGACATGTGCCTTCTCTACAAAAAATCCTGAAATTAAATTGGCCCCATCCATTTGTTTTCCAAAAGAGCCTCCAGACCCAGCCTGAGGCTCCCAGGGAACCAAAGATTTGTGTCAATGGCTCAATTGCTGAGAGGCCCATTTTTATCCTCCCTTTGCCTATGGTTAGTATTTTTGCTTTTATGATATTTTGTAGTGGAATGTACTCCAGATTCCCAGTAGAGAGGGAGTGCATTACAGAGGAGCAAGAGACATCAATATTCAAATAGTTTTTGTGAGTTAAGATGGCTCCTCTTTAGGAGTTCTCAGAGTATATTTTTAATGGGGTAAGTAGTCTGCTTTAGTTTGGCAAGATTTCTGTCTATGGGTAAGGAACAATAAAAAACACTGCTTAGAACAACCTCAACATGTTTTTGCTGTTTTTTGGAGCCTGACATATTAATTACTGTGTTTTTTTTAAAAGATGTAGATCTGTTTTTTTATATTGGCTGTTTTATCTATTGTGTGCCACTTCACTTTGGTGAAATGAGCAGCTATATAAATTTAATAAATAAATACAATGAAACCTCCTGAAGTAGTGATTGGTGAGACTACACTCAGCAGCACTGCTCTGTGCTCTTTGATAAAATAACTTGAGTGTACAGCCAAGGTCAGATATACATCTGGATAACAACACAATCTCATAGGTCACCCTCCAAATCATCAATGTCCTTTATTTAGAAGGAGACTTGAATTATTAGATGTGCCTTTTTAGAGAAGCAGTCAATACATATTCCATGACAAGATGTTCAATAAACCTCATCAGGGAGTTCTTCAAAGGACAAATGTTTCCTTTTCTTTGGCAACTTCCTTAGAATGACATTATTCCAAGCAGCCTCTAGTAGTTGAGACTGTTACCCAAATGAAATGGGGAGTTTGTTAGCTGTCAATCTTCCCAGGTAGACCAGACAGCTAACTTCTACTTTATTGTAAGGCTACATTAACATAATTTTAACTGTTTCCTTTACAGCTGGAGAAGTTAGAGAAGATCCCTCCTGAGTCTCTTTCTTAATCCATTATGCAGCTGTGGTCTATGCCATTATTATCTGAATCAATCCTCAGACAGCATCTCTTCACCAAGTTTCTCAAGGTTTTTCTCACATCAGTAAATAGTTCAGCAAATCTGAGATTTAAAAAAAAATAAAAACATTTCATTGAGGGGTAGCAAATATGGTCTTCAATAAAGATCTTTTGTTTCATGTAAATTATTTCATAGGAATGAATTTAATAACTGAAAGACCAGATGCACAATATGGTAGTGAAATATTTACTAAATCAGACTTGAATATTTTGTCTACAGACTTAACCTCAGAAATTGATACAGACATTTTAACCATTGAAATTCAGTCAAGCACTGTGATATTTATATATAAACCACCTAAGACTGATTTTAGTTTTAAAGAAACCGCTTACTTCCACTCACATCCCATAACAATGTCATGGGTGATTTTAATTACCATAGTACATCTTGGGGTTACAGAGAAACAGATCAAAATAGGGAAAAGCTGGAAGAATGGGCAAAACGGACAAGTCTAAGTTTAATACTTGACCCAAAACTTCCCCTGTCTTTTAATAGCAGCACATGGAGCTGAGGATAGAATCTAGGTAATATTTTTATAAGCAAAGTTATTGCTCATCAAGTGAAAAAAATTGTCATGGACTCAGTACCATGAATACAGCATCTGTACTGTAGAAACAGCACTCAAATTGGGGAGCACCCATTTTAAGAGAAGTTTTAACTGCAAGCAAGCCCAATGGGATAAATTTTCTCAGGATCTTGATAAAGAACTCAGCAATATTGAATCCATCCCAGAGAAATACAATGACTTTATCAAACTGGTAAAAAGATGTCATGTTTATTTCATATTCCCAGGGGCTGTAGAATAAATTATATTCCCAGATTAGATATGGATTTAAAGTGCCTGTTGGAGAAATATCAACACTTATTTGAAAGAGAAATAATTTGAAATAATTTGAAAGAAAAAAACTTATTTTCTTCTTTCTCAGAAGAAATAGTTCAGGTGGGGGAAACTCTCCTCTTATCTATAGCAGCCTGTAGAAGGGAGAGATGGCATAATCTCATGATACGCATAAATATGAAACAAAGTAGCCTCCATGAAGGGAAATTGCTCAACAATAATAATCCTAAAGCTGCTCCTCCAGACCTAACAAAAGTATCCCCAGAACAGATAGCCACCAGTTATTGCTGAATGGGAAACCTAACAGAAGACTCAGAAATATGGTATCTCAAATTCCCCAAAAATGTAAAGGAAAAAATGACCATCTCAGTACACCCCTTACCATGGAAGAACTGGAAAATGCTATTCTTTTACTGAAAAATAATAAGTCAATGGGATTTGATGATTTAAGAACAGAACAAATAAAAAGAATTGGGCCATGTGGGGAACAACAGAGTCCTTGACATGATATAATCTTGATGGACCATGTACGATGGAGGATTTGTTCCTAGTCAATGACAAAGCTATCCAGACTGCTATTTACTGGAACTCAAATGCAATATAATGTGACATAAGTGTTTTAAATTCTTTTGTGGTTTAAATCTTTATATTTGTCAAATAGTTAATGAATGTTTTTATTTAGATCTTTACCTCAATTTTTAAATATAATATCCTTTTACATAAGATGTTCTGGACTTGGAAAATGATAAATAAATCTTGCTTTCTGCTACTTCCTTTTCCCCTTTTTATGTTCTCTAAATTAGTATTGTTTAGCCTAATTGGCTGTAGTTCTATGGCCTGATCTGTATGACCTGTGCTTATAGAAACTGAATTTAAGAATTCTACATACAAAACATGTGTTCTACCAGTAGCATATAGTCTTAATAAAAAAATGTCATTTCAAATTTAATTTATTGTAAAACAGTCTAATCCCACCTAGTGCCTTCAAATATGTTGGAATGTACAATTTCTAATTCTCCCTGCCTTTGGTCATGCTGGCTGGAAATTTTGAAACCTGTAATCATTTTGAGAGAAACTGATTGGGGAAGAGTGACCTTACACACTTGATGGAGATAGTGAGAAACATCCAACCATGTTCAGGAAGTTTATTTTGCTGTTTTAAGTTAGATATACATCTACCACATGTGTGTACTCCTTTAGTTCATGCTGTGTTTAATTATCTGGGATTCAAAGAGTTCCTTGTTGGTAGAAGGCAGTTTCTGCAATGCAGAGGGTTGACAATTTTCCCTGATGTCAATCCAGAAGTAGTCCCTGGTGCTACATCATACTTATTCCAGTGGGGACTTTGGGTCTCTGGGCATCAGAATACAAGGTAAGAATGACCTTGCTGAATCAGATCTATTCAGGACAGTTGGGAATGGGAATGGTTGGAATAAAATGTAGGTGGAGAGAACCCATTCTAAGCAAAAAAGATTACCAATAGCTATAAGTATCCAGGCCACTATTATTTATTTTCTTGTATTAACTGACTTTGCTCTTTTCAAAAGCGAGTTTCTCAAAATTCAAAGAATTGGGTAACAGAGCATTATGAAGCCTTGGCATCCTTCCTGGTAGTTCTCAAAACAGAAAAACAGAGGGAGAGAGAAAGCAAGCAGAAAAGACAATAGCAATCCCAACTGAAGAAAAGCTGTTGAAGACTCAGGTAATTATCTTGATGACTCTTTAGTTCAAAGACTCTCCCAACAATTGTCTATTTGCATTTGGAGCCAGACAAAATCTTCCAAGGTAATTCAGGAGGCAGGCAAGTTGCAGGTGGCAGAAGCAAACAAAGGAAAAATCCAGGTGGACTCCGGTTCCAAATCCAGAAGTGACATTTTGTGCATAAGAGAAAAATTCCCAATAGGTTTTTTGCTGTAATGAAACCAAAGACACCTTATTCCACAACACTTCAAGAGGGATGGGGGACGTAATTATTTTGGTAGACATAGTGACAGAAGTAGATACCTGAGAAATGTGTATCTTACCCTCTTCTCTATAAAATTAAACTACAGCAAGCTACTAAAGTGAAAGCCCCTAGTGGATGTAATTTCTTAGCTCTGACTGGATGAAGAAAAAATTGAATTTCATGTTAAATATCGTGCTTAAAATATCTGCAAAAAGACATTATGAAGAAACACAATAAAACATACAGCAACAACAGTCAACTGGTTTTTCAGGAGAAAAGGTTTTGGAAAAAGAACATTTAATCATTGTTGTAAGCCATATGACTGGGGTAGAGCATCTACCACTCATGGGATACATGGTGCTAGTTATTTAAAACTCTTCTTGGCTCAGGTCCTGAAGATAGGCTGGATCATCTTCTCCTCATGGTCTCTGCCTATCCCTCCAGATCTTATCCTTTATGAAATGCCTCCTGCACAGATTCTGGGACCTGGCCTTCTCAATCACTGTCCCCCTTCTCTTCATCAGCATTCCTATTCCTCTGATAGCAGACAGTTTGTCAAGTTTAATAAATTAGTATAATAGATGCTGGGTTAGAGATTGGGTTAGGATTATTCTTCAGTGCTTGTGATGCTATTTTTTTACACTTTTTTATATTATGTTTTTAAAATTACTACTGTTCTGAAGCCTGTAAGCAGTTCACAGAGACAGATATGCAGTAATTGGAGAAGTACATCAACACTGAACAAATATAAATAGTATAACCAAAAGAACTGGAAATTTGTCCTACTTTGCAGGTTGAAGATACAAATCCTCCTCATATATCACATAACCCATGACACAGATGAGCCTCCCCATATCCTATTGTCACAGAGAACAAGAGAGGAGAAGCTAAGCATTTGCATTTCCTGTAATTACCTTCAGTAAGGTTAATCAAAGACTAAGAAATGAAGCTTGTCATGAAAACCATGGATATTATCCTGTTTCTGGTTTCTATTAAGTATTCAGCAAACAGTTGCTACAAAAATTAGCAGCTTATGCAAAATCAAGAGATAACTGCAGATAAGGAATGCAAATCAAGACTTTCAAGTCTTTGAAAGAAGCTTGCCTGAAAAGTTTTGCTTTTAATAGGAACATACAGAAGAATAATAAAAATCCAGTCCAGTCCAGAGTTCTAAGATCCAAGTTAGGATTGTCACTCAGTCCAGAATTTCAAAAGCAGAATACACACTAACATCAAACAAGAACTACAGTTCAGATGGTTGCTTCTAATGAAGGATCATGAGTAAGGGCTGTCTCTTAAATCATGCTGCAGCTAGATGATCTTAATAAGAAATATACTCCCTTTGCTTAGCAAGGAGCCACATAGAATGTCTTTGCTCTGTTTTTTGCTCTACTTAATGGATGCCATGCTTGGGAGGCCATCATCATCTGTTTGCTCCAGCTCTAACAGGAGATGCCTGTCTTTGATCAGCTTCAGATGATACTTGGCTTTGTATCTCCTCAGTTTGACATTCCACAGGTTCACCTGGATCATCTTCTTCAAACACAAATTTGGAATCAGTGTCTGAGTCCTGGGCCATGAAAGAGATGATTAAAAGGGGGACTTATGAATTTTGTGTCCAGTTTTCTCTTTATGAAGGAACTTAGGTAAGTCACAATCATTTGTCAGTTTCATTTCTGTCTCTCTACCAAAGGGCTCAATATTGTGACTTCCACAGGGAAATTGTTTGGGTTACTAAAAAAAATCTGAGAAATATGCTTAAAGCCATCTAAAAATCTCTTTTCCTCTATTGTATGCTACTGCAGAATGGCAAGCAGCTCTTTAATTTGGTTTCAAGAACTGGATCCATGTCCCTCTGGGACTGTGATTCTGCTATCAAGATCACTGCCTGGCTTGTTACAGAGAAAGTTTTCTCCCAAATTACTTTCAAAGCCCTGCAGACCACATGAGTGTCTTTGGTAGCTATTTAATTTCCCTGATGTGAAAGTAGTTGATGGCTGTTTTGAATTCATTGCTGTGATCAAATCACCACCATTTATTTATCCCTTACTTTTCCTCAAACAAGAAGCCAAAAATGACCAACATCCAAGAATAAATTTAAGGTCAAAAGACCAGGGAAACTCATCTGGCAATAAACATACTGGCTTCAACTTGTCAGCCAATGGCATGTGGTGGTTAGTGATTTGAACTGGGTTAGTAATAGGAAGGCAAAGGGACCATATTATGGAAAAAGTGACGCAAACCATGTGATTTATAGACAAAAGGTTTTTTTCCCAAGATGATGGCCGGGAGTGGATGCAGAGCTCAGAGCTCCTGCTAGCTCCCTGAGTGGCTGTGAGGGGACATTTCTCCTTTTAGTTCATACTCAGATCTGCTGTTGGATGCCTGGGCTCTCACTCCTGGGGCTTCTGGTGGCTGAGAACAGCAGAAGTTATTGGAGAGATAGCAATGCTGTTACAGCTTCATCGGAGGCTGTTTGAAGACCGAGGCTTGAAGCTGAAGTTTGGAGAACCCAAGACTGCCTGGCTTTCCTTCTCCTTGGGACACTTACCTTATGCCCCTAGACAAATAATGGTGTAAACAGTGTATGCATAAATAAAGCAAAACTTGTTAATTGTACATCAAATGAATAAGATCATAAATTAACATTTATATTTTTGACAGTCATATTTTAAAACATGAAGATTTATTATCAAAAGAAACAATACAACAGCAATTATTGAACGGCAAAAAAAGCCAGACATGCGGAAATATCGCAATAACAACAGAAGTACAGATTGTTATGGTCATGGTTCTTCTAGTTGCAATATCTATAGAAAGACCATTAGAAAGGCTGAATACAATAAAATGGATGACTTTGAACTGTGGTGCTGGAGAGAAAAGGCTGAGAACACCTGGTTTGTAAGAACAAAGATAATACAAGATAATGGAGAACCAAATTCCTCATTGGAAACCCTAAAAATCTAATTTGTATATATTTTGGACAGATAACTGAAGAGTCATTGGAAAAGATTCTGACACATAGATATTGCAGGGAGCACAAAGAAAAGGAGACTGTGATGTGTATGGCAACCTCATGCTGCCAAATCTGCTTTTTCTGTAGTTGTATCATGAATTTGTACATGTGTACTTAAGGAACATAGCTTTCAGCATGATGCATTGTGATGCACATTTTGTTATTTTATGATACCTCTGGTTTCATCCCTCTACTCTAATACTTAGAAAAAGTTGACAGAAATAAGAAAGAGGCTAACAAAAATGCAGTAATTGATTCATTGATGTAATTTATATGGCCACAGACTTGCAAACTATGATTCTATGCGACTAACATAGAATTAAAACATAAGAAGTAGAAAATAAACATTAAAAACAGGAAATCAACACTTTATTAGATTTTCTTTTAATCCCACATTTATTAATTGAGGGAACAGTGAATATACATAGCTCTTTCTTCCTATTTTCCCACAATAGCCATCCTGCGAGGTGAATTAGCTAAAACAGAATAACTGACCTAAAGGCACTCAATTGGCATTCATGCCTAAGGTGGGAGCAAAACTCACAATGCCCTGGTTTCTAGGCCAGCACTTAAACCACTACACTAAACTGGCTCTCATTAGACTCAGAAACCAAGGCCAAAACAAGGCATAATGAACATCCCAAAAACATTTACCAGCCAGCTTCATCTGATATCCTGGTCCAGGTTATTAAAGCTTCAAGTAAGGCCAACAGAGCTGGGTGATGTAAATTTCAGGAGATTGTTGTTGTTCAATTGCTTGATTGAGTCTGAGTTGCAGTGATCATACGGACAGCAGCATGTCAGGCCTCCCTATTGTTCACTGTCTCCCAGAGCTCACTCAAGCCCACTCCTACTGCACCGGTGATTCTATTACCTAACCATCTCATCCTTTGTTGTCCCCTTGTCCTTTTTGCCTTCAATCTTTCCCAGCATCACAGTCTTTTCCAATGAATTCTCTCTTTCCATTAGGTGACCAAAGTACTTGTGCTTCAGCTTTAATATCTGTCCCTCC
>JANHZU010001871.1:38126-55326 GCA_032468055.1 Acrochordus granulatus
TGGGAAGGATTGAAGGGAAGAGGAGAAGGGGATGGCAGAGGATGAGATGGATAGATAGCACAGTCAGTGTGATGGGCATGGGCTTGGGGGGGACTCCGGGAGGCAGTTCAGGACAGGGAAGCCTGGCGTAATGCAGTTCTTGGGGTCATGAAGAGTTGGACTTGACTGCGTGACTGAACAACAACAAGGATACTATGATTTGGGAATGATTTGCCTGAGTATGTTTGGATAACTACATTATCTTAGTTGGTCATCTTTTCCTGCAACTATAGTTTTCATAAATCTGCTCAGTTTATACACAGCTTCTTTTCTTGTTCGGTTAGTCCAGCATTCTTGTGCTCCTGAGTTGGTTTTCCACTTTCCTATTTAAACTTTTAGCCATCCCCTCCCTCTGACTTACTGCAATCCACCATGCTTGACCTCAGATACAATCTGGGAGTACAGTAATTTGTTCATCAATCCTGCCACTACTGAGCGATTCAGCACTTCTCTGCCTAATAACTTTCTATGGCATGTTGAATTAAGAAAGGAGATCCCTTGTGTCTTTTCCTCCTGCATAAAATCAATTGAGATTCTTCTTGGTCTTTGGTTACTGTTCACATCTGATATCTCAGGGTAAAAAGAAAAAATCTTTGAGATTGGATAAGATTGGAGTGAAAAGTAATTAATTTTAGTATTTCAGAGGTTGGTTTATCAGTACATTAGTATAATAAAGATCTGATAGTCGACAGTATAGTAAAAAGCAGAGATGTCTCCTTGCTGACCAAGGTCCACATAGTCAAAGCTATGGTTTTCCAAGAAGTAAAGTAAGGCTGTGAGAGCTGGACCATAAGGAAGGCTGAACACTGAAGAACTGATGTTTTCAAATTGTAGTGCTGGAGAAGACTTTTGAGAATCCCTTGGACTGCAAGGAGATCAAACCAGTCAATTCTAAAGGAAATCAACCCTGATTGTTCATTGGAAGGACAGATGCTGAAGCTGAAGCTTCAATACTTTGGCCATCTAATTTAGATAGCGCTGTGTATGTGATGAGCATGGATTTGGGCAGACTTCAGGAGGCAGTGCAGGAGAGGGAGACCTGGCATGCTGCAGTCCATGGGGTCATAGACACGACTGAGCAACTGAGCAACAACAACTAAAGAACAGTGTTTTCCCTCAGAAATGTCCCCTATGTATCACTGTTACAGGATATTCTGATGAGGAATGGCATCAAGGACACATATATCTGTATGTACATGCATATAGATGAAAGTAGTATTATCCCCAAGCACTGAGTGAGGGGGGAATGCCAGCTTGTGGTTGCTGTAAAAGAGAGAGAGAAGGAAAGAAAATACAGCAGGAGGAGGGAGAAGGAGAATAAAACCCCATTACTGACCCAAAAGAAGCAGTTCCCTTGCTCTGATTAATCCTTTAAAGAATATATTTCCAGAGATATTGGTAACATTCAAATTTGCCTGAAGTTATCGGACAAGTTTATTCAGTATCATAAACTTTCTAAACTTTTAAAAGGGAGAAATAATTACACAGCCGTGCCTGAGTTAAGGAAGGGGGATTTAGAAAACTGGCTCAACATTTGAGCAACAGCCATGTGACACTAATGAGCAAATGCCAACACAATGAGCTGAAAGCAAACTCCTTTAATCTTGTTGGAAGTCCTTGCCAAGAAAGAAAACTTATACATACAAAGCTGATTCCAAATCAAACATAGAATTCATATAATACCAGTCCAGAATCAATACACATGACATCACTCCCTTATCTACAAACTTTTGGTACCCATTGATTGCCATAATGGTTGAGGAGCAATTCGCTGGAAGGCCATTCATATTGTCCATTGTATGTCTACCACTACTGTTAAGACTATTGAGCGATGTTGAGCATTCAAAAAGTATAGAGCTATGAAAATGTTTAAAGAAACCCACTAATCACACAATGAAATTATCATGAGTGGCTGGTACTGAGCTTTTTTACAGTATCCTAGCATTACACTAGCACAAAACTGGCCAATCCTGCAATAACAGAAGGACACAAATTGAAATATCAATAAACTAATAGCCAAGGAAAAGTGCCTAGAAACACACAGTGAGGGCACAAATGGAATGGCTGTTGCTTTTGGTATAAAATAGTGAGAAACTGCTGGCGTTCTATTCTTCCTGATTTTGGCCAAATCTCATTTAAAGCTGTTTGATTTTGTATCTGAGTTTATGCAATGATTAATTCTGTAAGTTTCTCCATTCAAGTGATGTCTCTAGTAAATAACATAAGCAAGGGAGAGAACTAATATTTAAAGAAGAGTTCACTTACTATCTTATCCTAAAGTTACCCTTCCCAAAATAATATTGTCACAACTTCATGCAGAATACAGAAGGCAGCATTTAATTATTTCTTGAATTAAAATCACACATCCAACATTTTAGTTTATCTTGGCTAATGTGAGAAACTATGCAAGGTTGGCTCTGGTTAGGATTTAGATATGAACCTCTTTGGAACTGTTGGTTATTTTGGAAATAAATACATTTCAAAAAATATAGTGGCAAACCACTTTTATAATGCTGCTGAGTTAACCAAGAATCAGGCTTGATTCGAGTGTCTTTACCTTTTCTAATATGAGAAATCCAATGAATAAAAATATTAGTGTAGACCCATTTCTTGCTTTTTATAGTTTCTACTGTTTATTATCCTAACATACCCTTTTCAATGCAGAAAACTTTTTAACCAAATGCATACATGCTGTAAACTTCTCTGAGAAGTTTCATCTCAACCAAATAATTCTTAATCCATTTTTGTCAATATCTTGGATATTGAATAGTTTGTTTTGATAAAAGAGACACACATTTCAAATTGAACATAATTTTAGAGAAACAAGAAACTTGTCTTCTATTTCAGACAGAGGTGACAAAGAAGGTGCCATAGGAAGTGGATTATTCCATCATGTGTGCTTTTTTATTATGTTTTATCAATCATCCTGCATAGGAGCAGGAAGTGAGAAATATCTGCTTTTCTCTATTAGAATAGCTTGATTTTAAAAGTTAAATGTAATATGCTTCAAATGTTTGGAGGAAGAAAACTGAATCACATATTTTTAAGTGCATATAAATTGCAATGCAAATGGACATTAAAAGTCCTAGGTCATGCACCGTCTGCAAATTCACAATGCAACTGATATGAGTCATTTTAAACTGTTCATAACAACTTATAGCAACCAAGAAAATGGCTTTATACTGAGATTATTGATCCATCTAGCCTAGATTCATCAGCGCTAACTGACAGGAGATCCCCAGGGCTGATTTTTTAGCCTGTCTGGTTCAGGGTCTGGAGGGAAGGAAGTGGCCCGGCATCTTCTAAATACAAAGCATTCCAATGGTCATGGTGTTTTTCTAGCATATGTTTAACCAAGAAAATAAAGGCCCTCTTTCCTCTGAAATCATTATAGGTCAGATATAATATTCAAAGGGGAGGAAGAGCCCTAACCTGTATGTAATAGTATTGCAGTGGCAGCAAAGAAACTTTCAAGTATATATTCAATGCTGGGATAAGAGTGCTCCAATATATCCATCATTTCACACATGGAGGGCACAAAGTATAGATATTCTATGTGACTGTGTACCTGTGTGCGTACACACACAAACAGACCAAAAAAGGGAAAGGAGAAGAAGGAATAAGAAAATACCCTGTGAAGTGCTGATTTGCCCACTGGATATATGGAACATTTGTCTATATTATATGTAGTAACTGCTACATATAATTTCTAAAAAATAAAGCCAATTAATAATTTCAGGAATAAAAACTGAACAGACAGGTGATAGGAATGGTCAAGCTATAAGAAGTCAAAGATAATTTCCTGAAATGTTTAATTCCCTCTGTCTTTCTCCATTTCTCTTGACACAGCAGGGAGCTGATGCTAGAGAGGAGAGTTTCCCAAACTTTTTCCTTTGTTATCCAAAACCACTTACCAGAAAGTCTGATTGAACTTTGGCAACTGGTTGTAAGTCCTTTCCTTCAGCACTGTTGTAACTTCAAATGACTGTTGAACAAATGGTCATAATCCAACCACCTATATGATAAAAACAATATTACTGAATGATCTTTATGTCATTTCAACAAATTGCCATTGGTAATTTCATTGATTTTTGACTTAATAGGAATACCTTGGGAGATTTTTAAATATATTTTAGTACATGTGGCAATTTTTGAATCAATTTAAATGAACCTATTGTGATAGGTAATGGGTTTGTGTGTTGTTAAACAAAGAAAAACACTTTTATCCAATTTTGGATAATGTACCTAGGTTTAGGAAGTATTGCTGTAGAGTATTGGAATAATAAGTTTGTGTGTGTGTGCGCACGTGCGCAAGCATGCCTTCAATTCAGCATTGGCTCTTGGTGACTGCTTGCATGAATCCCTACATTTTTCTTGGCAGGTTTTTGGGGAATTGAAAAGTACTGACTGGCCCAAGGTCACCTAACTGGTTTCATCCATGGTGTTCAGTTTTCTAGCTGGGTACCTTAACCACTAAACCCTACTGGCTCTCTGGACTGACACATACAAACAGGAACCACAAAGCATCCATTCACAAAAGAAAAAGAACACTGATTTTGAACCTCTCCGACTCTTGTCACACTGGATGCCGAGGTATTGTAGGAATAGCTTTAGGGTCACTAGAAAAGGCTGGGAAAATCTAAGTGTTTTGTTATAGTTTACAAATATAGGGCAATAGTTTATATTTGATGCCAGTTATGCATCTGAATCAAGATAGTCAATTTGGGGACTGTAGATTATAATTCTCTGTCCCAGGTAATCTGTCTTGCAACTACTGGGTAGAGTTTCTGTTCTTTCTGTTGAAGCAGATTTCAATCTAGGCTTTTTAAAATGTTTACTTTGTTATACTTGATAATTGTATTTCACTGTTTTGAAAATCATGTTGGGCACTGTATAATGAACAAAAATATATTTATCAATGGATGTGCTTAAAGCCATGCAATCAGCTAATAGGTCTTTAATTTCTTGCCAACTCTTTTGTGAGAGACTTTTTTCCCCTCAGTCCTGCTTCCTTTCCACAGTCTGGTGCTGGAATTTACAATACAAGTGAAGAATGAAAGAAAAAGGAATCAAAGGGGAGGACTTAAGTGCCAAAGAGATTCCACACCTAACAGCCAGGGACTTCTATGTGCTCACTGCAAGCATCTGGCAGCAGGTCATATTCTGAAGACAGCTGGTTTGCCCTCAAGGTAGTTGACATTTCTCAGACAGTTGATGTGAAATTTGCATTTTCTCCTCTTCGTCATTGAGGGGAGGGCTGTTCAATTTACATAAAAATAAAAGCTCATTTAATCATTGAGCATTGAGTTATTGCTTTTCCCCCACTTTTGAGTTTCATCATACATTTTTATGAGCAAAAAAGGTAAAAGTCATAAATACTCCAAAAGAAGGGAGAATTGGTGTTTGCCCTTGGAAGGTCATAAAGGTCTTTCATCTTAAATTTCTCAGAAATCTCAAACAGGCTTCAGTGGAGGACTTTAAAAAGACTTGGTGTTGAACTTCTTCAGAGTTATGTTAGTTTAGCATGAACATTGGGAGACAATAGGTCCATGAGAGAACACAAGGGAACATTAAGAAGAACATATTGATGAGAAGTTCAACAAGGAAACTAGAGTAATTGCTGTCCATGGAGGACCTGTGTATTGAGAGGGTCAAGAGAATGGTAGAAAAGATATCTGCAGACCTCTCTTACCCTGGACATAGTTTTTTGAACCTCTTCCCTCTGGATGGTGCTATAGAATATTGCATACCAAAACAACCAGACACAGGCACAGTTTTTCCCCTATGCCATCACTCAGCTGAATATTTGGCTCATGCTATATGTCAGGGCATAAAGTGAAAAGAATTCTAAATTAACCAAGAGATAACATCTAAGTTGTATGCATACTTATCAATAGATTGTGATTCTAATTCTACACTTTACTATATTTCTTTTGTACTAGATGTGTAGTTTGGATGCACACTTTACTGTTGAATACATAATTATGTTTATTTATTTGTGTTATTATTTTATTTACTGACTTGCAAGTATATTGAGAGCACAGGAGTCAAATTCCTTGCATGTCTAACCATACTTGGCAAATAAAGTATCTGAATTTGAATCTATCTGGAGAAGACCTTCTCTCACAAAGTGTAGAGGATAAGGACGCTGATTTTTATGGAAATATGCAGGAACCATTATGTAGGCAAAAGGGACTGAAATATTTTTAAGTCCAGAACAAGACAACATTGAAGACAACATAAGAAGCCTCCTTAATTCACTGAAATAAGAGAAGGAGGTACAGAAGGATCAGATTTGCAAGATTTTGTTGTTATAGCCAAACTCAGTAAAAGTAATTTTAGCCTTTTTGTGGAATTGATTTCCTGGTCCAATCTACTTAGTGGGCCTAACACAAAGTAGGAAGCTTGGAATGAGACTTCACTGAATTGTACTTCCTGCAACAGCTTTCTGTTACTCTCCAAGTCCCTTTGCTAGCTGAAAATTCTATGATTTGAAATCTAACCTATCATAGAGGGCAAAGAGAATGGCCTTGAAGGACAGTTGGAAGTTCCATTGCCAAGGCAACAATTAGTGCATATTAAACCCATTCCAAGAACTAACCAGAGAAAACATCTCAGACCTGTCCCTAATTCACACAAACATAAAGTTAGGAAAGAGCAAAGCACAAGCAGACTTGCAAGATTCTGTTGTTCTGATCAAGGAACAGTTCCTATTCTGGAAGGCACCATATTAGAAATGTTGGTTTATAAGGTTATGGATAGTAATTTGGTCTTTTTCAGTGGATTATTTTTCTTAGTGATAATGATGTTAATAGAAATGTAATAATGTGTTTGTTTGTTTTAAAGCAAGCAACCATTTTAAAAGCACTTGTCACCCCCTTTGCACACCTTCTTGATTTCTGTGGTCAACTCAAAACTGTTATCTTGGTAGGGGCCTCATTGTCTGCTCTTCCTTGAAAATCTCTAGAACCTTTATCTGTCTCCAGTGTTAAATCAGGTAGAAATATGTTGTGAGCGTTCAAGTTAATCCTTTTGTGAGTCAGTCTTGTCTACTTTTTTCAATTTCATAGAAGAAATTGTGGTACTCAGATTCATCCTCGTCTTCAGCATATTGTTTCCCCATGAATTCAAAGAGATTTTTTTTTCAAAAGCTTAATTGGTGTCAAATTCTGCAAGACTGGCATGCTCAGGAAATAAGAACCACCTGGATTTTTTGAAAGATCTATATTGCTAATAAGGGAATATAATGGAATCTTGAAAACCTATCAAAGTAATTCTTCTACGTAAGTGATTCTCAACTTACAGCTATTATTTTAGCAACCATTCGAAGACACAATGGCATTGAAAAAAATGACTTACAACTGGTCCTCATGGTTACAACTGCAATACTATTCCCAGAGTAATGTGATCAAAATTTGGTTACTGGCATGTATTTATAATGGTTGCAACATCCTGGGGAACATGATCACCATTTGCAATCTTCCCAGCTGGCTTCTGACAAGCAAAGTCAATGGGTAAAACCGGATTCACTTAACAACCACATGATTCACTTATTTGTTCAACAACCATGGCAAAAAAGATCATAAAATCAGGCACTATTCACGTAACTGCCTTGCTTAGCAACAGAAATTCAGATCCCAATTGTGGTTGTAACTTAAGGACTATCTGTATACATAGGGGAATTGATCTTTCTCATGCTTCTCCCTTTCCCTGCCCTGAAGTCTTTTTTGCAAAGGCCCATTTCCCTCCTCAACAAAGTCAATCAAAATCTGCATCCACTAAACCAAACTATGACACTGAAGAAGTTTGATATCTTCCCTCTCCATTGCCCTCCTCTTTTTTAATTGTTACTTTTAATTGTAATTTTTCAGTAATATATCTCATGAGTCATATAGTGCTCTCTGGGTATTATTTTTGAGAAAATACTATCTCTCCTTCTTTGAGTTTCTGTGGATAGTCATGAAGAAGGGTGAAGTGGCATTGAGCCATTGATGGAAGTGTTAAAGCCAGTTGTTTGAACTCAACCTGTTTTAATATAAAAAAGTCTCATATTATAATGTATGGTATTTGTCACAGGTTCTTTATGTATAACCAGTCAGTGAGCTCCAAACAACCCCACCTGGCCTCTGGCAACTACCCACAAAGGCTAGTACTCACAATTTATTACACCATTCTTCCCCAATTTTACTACATTTCTTGTTCCTCCATTACTTCTCTTTGTGAGCCCTACTTCTGGAAAATGGTAACTCTTTTATTTGCCTGAGGCTGTTTTAGTTTCCTAAATGAACACAAACCACCTTCCAACACTACCACTTCAACAACATCACATGCACCTATTTCTCTGCTATCCTTTTATAGCTACATGCAGTTGGGCTGGCTAGAGAGGTCTTAATGGGACAGGGCATCATCAGCCCAGCTACTGGTGAATTTGTAGGCAGCCTACCCTCTTACAGTATTTAAGATGCAACTTTTTTCATAGAAGTAACATGCGATGACGTTTATATGTAAGACTAATAAAATCTTGAATGTCCTTTCCTTTAGACAAAACAGCTATGGTCGAGATTTTTGTGCATGGAGACAGGGGGTAGAATGCCAATCTCCACTGCTCATCATCTGATTCCTGGTATGTGCATTTGTATGTTTGTAAGTCTGTATGTAGATGTATAAGTACACACAAATACATGTGAGTTCAAATCCCAGAGGAGGAAAAATAAATTGAAAAGCACTGGAGCAGAAAAATATAGTTAGAGGAAGGACCTCTCTTCTATCCATCAAAACGTTCAGTCTCATACTTGGTTTGCTGAGAAGCAAAAGTCACAAAGGGTTTTTTGACACATTTATATTTGACATATAACGAGACCGAGCAATGGATTTCCATCATTTTATTAATTAAAAGTATTGATACATTGATTTTCTGTCCACTGTGGTCCTTCAAGCAATGTACTTTTAAAAAGAAATACAATAAAATCAAGGAAAAAACACAACATTAAAACAAGCTAACAGCATTGGTGCACATCTGTAAGTTTTCAAAATAGATCCTAATCTCTGTGGGTTGTAATCCATCTGGATTCTCCCAGCATCCAAAATGCAAGTGCTTTGTGTTTCTTACATGACCTGTGTTACATTCAATGTGAAGATACCTCTTCAGTAATAGGTAACTTTGTGACTTTCAAAGCAAGGTCAATAACATGGGTCCTAGGGGATATCAACCTGACTTCTCTGAAGGTAGAGTCTGAGATTGTGGTCACCGTTGCAGCCATGGACCTAACCCAGGCTAATGAGGAGGTATGAGACAAAACAGTGGTCATACACCAGCTGGTTGGAAGAGAGATCTATTGCTCCCCTGTCATGGTTAGTTCACTCTCTAATAGCCTGGAGTTCTCTAGATCTACTGCCTGCTTCTAGATTGTTCCAAAAATCTGCTGCATGGCCCAGTGAAAGCTCTGTTTGCTGCCTGTAATGAGAGGGTAGTCAGGACTCTGGATTGGATGTAGCCTGTCTCCCTCTATTGATGTCTTATCCCAGGCGAAGCATGCACAAATACATGGATGGGTGGTTTTGTTCTCTTTACTATATGAGGCTTGCAAAATACACATTTGCAGTGTAGAGACAGGTTCCCTCCAAAGTTCATCTAGTTTGCTTTACAAGTATTCCACATTAAAATGCAAGAGAGTAGTCAGGTATCTGGAGACTGTACTATGGGGAAGAATAAATTTCAGCTCAACCTTAGCAAGATTTGCTCAAGGTTTTAAGGGTCCAGGTTCTGGGAATTTTTCCATTATTGTCTTTGGATGTGGTTGCACTGCCCTGCACACAACTTGGGGGTCTTCCTGGACTCATGGAAGCTTCTGACTCTCCAACCCTGCATCTATGTTTTAAAACTTTGAGATTATTCAAAAGGAAAACTAAAGCATTTAAAGCCCTAAATATTACTCACAATACAGATGATTGATTGATATGATTGCAGAAGTGCCGACACAAACAAGCTTGCTGGCAAGGCAATTAGTGATTCATTGCATTTGGTAAGCCACATTGTGGCTCTTGAGAATATCCCTCTGCTCTTGGTTGGCCTGTGAAATAAAGTTTTTTGCTTTTCAGCAGTGCTAATAACACAGGTCACCATTTATTCCCAAAGTATATCAACATATTATTGGTCTCCAAAGTGATTGATTGTCTTTTTATATCTGCCTTTGCCAGATTAAAATCTCAGACAACAATCTTCATCTGTAGTTTGCCCTTCTCATGTCTGGCTTTGGGCTATTATTCCAATTTCTTTGGCTATATATAAGCAAAAATGTCCCAAGGAACTGTCAAGAGATCCAAGGGGAACCTGAAAATCTGATTTCTAATTTAATTGTTGAAAAAGTGTCTAGGTTGTCAGAGATGAACAAGGATTCTGAAGTTTACATCTCTGATCTGCATCAAACACATCTAGGAAAATTTAACCTTCTGTACCATCCTTGTGTGAAGCTCCAAGTCTATCCATCATAATCTTTTAAAATATTTTTTAAACAGAAAGAGAATATAAAACTGCCGAGAGTCACTTCTGAGTTTGGCAAGCATATAAATTTGATAAATAAATAAAACAAAATATGAAACAGAATGTAATATTGCACTTGTGTTGTTTCCTTTATCTTGTTTTGCATTTTTATAGCATAGCCCTTCCTCTCTTTTACATTTCATTTTTCAACCTGTTTAGCCATTTATGGAAATATTGGTTACTTGTGTAAGAAGCATGAAAGGATATCAGTTTGGAAGAAAATAATTCCACTGGTGTGCATTCAATTTTGTAGCATAGCTCAGGAAATTGGGACTCTGTGTGACATGTACTTGTTCTATTGCCAAGTGATGATTGCACTTTACATTATTCTATCAGGAGAAACAGAAATAGGTCTGATCTCTTTACACAACTCTAAAGATCTCAAGTCAGAATTTGTCAAAGAAAATTTCTGGCTCACCTCTTCAAATAAAGTTCTGACTTAAGTCTCTTCTCCCAGTTTGTAGTCCAACTTTTCCCAATGTTCTCTCATGCATCCCTTCTGATTAAAACAGCTCTAGTTGCTCTGAGTTTTCTGAGATACCTCCTTATTTACTGTTTATATGATAGTGAATCCCATTAATAGATCTGAATGAATGAACTGCTCTCAATGTCTGTATCAACAGTACTTAATATCAAATTCCCAAAGGAAAATGACTGGTAATCTTGAAAAGGGTAGACAAAAAACAGGGCAGAGAATATCCACTGCACTGCTTTAAAAGAAGAAATACTCCAATTTTTCAAGAACTTGTATTCTCAAGAGTAGAGCAAATTGGAATGAAAGGGCACAGGAAAAAAAAAAGTATTATGAGCCCAGTGGATGTGTGCCTAAGAACTCAAAAATGCTTCAGTAATCCCGACTAAAGTATAGAGGCAACTGGCCTTGGAAAATGCACAGGCAATGAATGAAGAAATTAGTATTCAAAACTACACTATCTCAGGGCATAGAAGTTCCACTGAGACATCAGGACTCATAATGCATTGCTAGATCCTTCTTCCATGAATTTGTTTTATCACCTTTTAAAGCTATTTAAGCCAAGACCCAACACACCTAGGTGGGAGAATATGGCTATAAAACTGATCTGTAGTAGTGAAATGACACTATTATTCATAACTTTACTTCCAAAGTAGCTTTCAATCCCTTGGTGCTTTCTTCACTTTTTCTTGATCTTTGGGTTTCATAATTATCATCACTTTGCACTCCTTCTTTTATGTACCACCTTGAGGCCATGAACTGTCCTTCCCCAGGCATGAAGAGACTTTTGCCCAGTCTGATGCTTTCTTTCTGATACATCGGAACTTCTCAAAATTTTCATCCAGGTGCTAATATCCAGCACATCTAGAAGGTCTCAGATTAGGAAAGGTTGCTTTAATTATCACTTTCTTTCTTTCATCTAAAACGGATTTGAAAAAGTCACACAATAGCATACAGGAAAGATAGAGCTCACAAAAAAGATTTTTCAGGATGGAACAATTTATGACCAGAAAAAGATGCTAAATTTGTATTCCTCATCTACTACACCATATATTCTAGATTCTGCAACTCATTTCTCTCTGTTCCATTCCAGTATCATCATTTATGATATTTCTCATCTCTGCTTTGGCTTCCATGAAGAATAGAGAAATATACAGCATATTAACAAGGTAACATGAAATAAGTTCTGTCCCCTCAGATCTTTGATGGCAGTCCATATCTGATAGAGACAGATGTTTGGAAAATGGTCTTCTAAGTTCTGAGACCAGAGAAAACTCTCTTTTGATGAGGACCAGAATGGCGCCTACTCTGATCATGTTTCCCTCAACTAAGGAACACAAGAGCTTTGGATCTTGAGCTCAAGAATTTAAATTTCACTTTTTTTAAAATTAAGTATATCATGTATTGCTATTCTATTTCTGAAATTTGTAACGTGGTAGCATTTTTTTTACTTAATGTGAATGATTTATATTTAATTGCATTTGGGGAAATTGGCCCTGACCACCTGCTAAAAAAAAAAGGATTTACAATATATAATTCCTTTTTGACTCCTGCCCATCTGTGCTTTCCAAGATTTGGAATTTACACTTTACAGCATTTTTTTCCACAACCTGCAGTATTTATTTCAATGCAAAAGTTAAGTCACACTCTTCTCCTCTGGAGACAAGAAAGGCAAAAAGACTTGGCTGCACACCAAAAAGTACAATAAAAAACCCCCATAAAAGTAATGATCCTCATACAAATGGGAAATAATACCCTGGTTCCTGAAACCTATCATTTTCACTTCCTTTTAACAGTCAAAGGATTGATAGAAAGGCATACAACCATCATTTCTCTTATATTATATTGGGCACTTAATGCTTTTAAAAGAATAGCAACACAGTCAAAACTGAGATTACTTTTTTTAAAAAGCATTGTGTTTCTGTTTTCCTTTCTTTTGTTGTTTTAAATAAAAAGAATAGTGACATGATGGATATCTAGCTGTTCTGGACTATAGGAGAAACAGACATGTGGCCTGCAACTCTGCCTGGCAATGTATCTTCCTTGCTTTATATCTATCAGTACCAGCTTGATATAAAGAGTAATTTAAGAGTCTGCTAGAACAAGAGGATGGGGGAAAGCAACAATGAAAAGGGGGGGAGGTATTTCTCTTTCCATCATGGGTCTAAATATCAGCTGGAAATGCTTTACTTTAAAAGACATCCAGATGCAAAACACCCTAGAAACATCTGTTCTTACCTGAAAGCTCCTTTGTCCTTTAAACCTGTATTTCTCCAGTGATCTTGTCTGCAGATAAGGTTTAAAGGAGCACGCCTGCACCTGTCTCCTGTTGAATCTGACCATCTGCCCCAGCCCAGTCTATTCCTGCAGTGGAAGAGAGGCCTTTATGGACAATTTCTTTATGATTGTTTGGGGATATTGCAGGAAATTACATGGGATTGTCTAAAACAAGTATACAAGCGTTAGCTTACGGCCTTTTCCAGCTTATTTAAAATGCATTTTTACAAGGTTTGCAGGTAACCATCAAGCCAACTGGCTTATAGATTCTTGGACAATCTGTCAGCGTGAGTGACTGAAAGAAACCAGACATTTAGCAGAATCATATCTGCTTTCCTCACGCTTTACAACCAAACAGAAGCTCCAGGTTTGAAATCTCACTGTTTGAGTATTTCATCCTGCACATATATCTATGGAGAGAAGGGGAGGGTTGAAAAATTACTCTCTCCCTCTTGATGTGACATTTTGCTGATAATCAATTTATAGTCATCCAGCTGGAAACAAGCAAATCTGTCAATTATTTTTTGCTCATTTTTTTTCTCTTTTTTGACCAGTCTCTTTCTAGATCAACACACAAATTCATCCAGAAAGAAAAAAACTACTAAAGCACACAAGTATGTTTTCAGGTACATTTCTCATAATTATTTCTTTAATTCATAAATAATTAGTCATAATAATTATGTATTATTTTTTCCTAAGTGCACAATTTTCCTTTGTATTTTGCATGTTTTTTTTGTTTCAAAATTGTGGACAGCATTGCAAAAATCTGAACAGATTTTGGGGTAACAAACATGTTTCAGTTTGCATGTAGCTTTGGAGGATTAAACTGGATAAAGTGTTTTGAAAAGGAAATCAGGAAAAAAAATGAATTTTCTTTCCATGGCTGGTTTAAGGTTTTCCTTTTGCAAGTTTGGCCTTCACTTGATAAATCTGATCTTACAAGCAGATTCTCTGATCTTTCCGCTAGTATGTCTACTTAGTTTGGATTATTTAATTTGTAAAAGAACTGTAGATACACTGAGGAGAAAGGTAGGAGTGAATCTGATGTTAAGGACCATAGGATTCCTATATCTTTAAGAATCCAGCAAATGTTATGAAGAGGATGAAAATATTTGCCCCACAGGGTACACCAGTCAATTCAATTTTTCTAAGAGGAGAGAACAGCTTTAGGGATGTTAAAATATCAGGAGAAACTGGGAATAATTTTTGTATCCTGTCTACCAACCATTAAACATAAGAGCACTTTATGTTTCTCCCATATAACTGAATGGCTTCCATGGACTTTTATGAAGCAGAGGCTGCTTCTGGAAAGCTGCCAGGAGAGATAAAATGTTAGGTTACAAGTTAGAGAAATATACAAGACAGAAGACTTTCAACTCAGATCTATCTGTGGTTCAAAGAGTATTTCTCTAATGGAAAAGAACAGTTACCATCAGTCTTTTTCCTACCCTAAGATATCAGTTTGATCCAAAATTTTATGCATCAATCATAAGCAAAATATGTAAGATAACATGTATTAAGGATGCTCAGGAAAGGCTCCTTATAATATATCTAATATATATAATCCTTCTATTAATAATTTCTTATAATATCTATCAATATACTACTAAAACCTTCATTGCCATAATCTTTCAATGGGCAAGATAGTGCATAATAAAGCAACAATTTTTGAACCAAGATACTTCAAATGGACTAACTTTCAGAATGTGTCCAAAATCTGAGGCCCATGATTCCCAAGGGAATAAAATTTGAGAAAGTTGTGGTTGCTTTAGTGCTACTGGCTGCTGCTGTGCTGCTTGGCTGCTACTGCAATTACTTGATCTCTGTCTTCAACATTCTGTGACAGTTTCCCAGCCAGTCTTGAAATCCCTCATTACATCTCCTACCCAGAAGTACTTGCCTGCTGAGAAGGGAAAGGAAGGGAAGGGAGAAGAGAAGAGGGAGGGAGGGATAGAGAGGAAAGAAGGGAAGGAGGAAAGAAAGGGAGGGAGGGAGGAACAAGAAAGAACGAAATCTAGCTGCCTTTCCTGGCCATGCTGTTCCCTGCATACTCCCCTGATTTGTGCTGCCCCACTAGCATGCCTTCACTGACCTATGTCGCAAATCTTAGGCATCCCCATATACTCTTCCTGACCCATGCCACTTCCACATACATCTTTCCTGACCCACATGGCACCTCTTGAGCACCTCAATTCACCCTTCCTAACTCACAGTGCTCCCCTTCCCAACATACAAAGTCCCTGACTTGCATGGCATCTCTCACATACTCTCAAACTTCCCCATGCATCCTCCCAGGCCTGCAGGCACCTCTGATACAGCCTTGTGGCCTCCATTCATACTGTTTTGGGATGCATTGTCCTCCACATGCCATACCCAATCCACACAGCATCTCTCACACATCTGCATATACACTTTCTGACCCACACCCCAGTGTACCCTTTCATTTTCTTCCCCACCCAGAAGCAACCATTACCTGCCTGTTGTCCTTGGACCTGCAACTTTCTGCTGGCTTCCCTACTGATTTTCTCTCTGCAAGCTTCAATTTCATTTTTTCCAAGTTAAAAGGTCCCATTCGATTTCTAACGGGGAAAGTGTTTGAGCATCTTCAAGCTGTCTGCTGTTTTTCCTACCTTAGAAAGGTATTTTCACAAAGGTGTCTTTCAAGGAACACAAAGTCAACAGTTTTGGCTTTCTTAATGAGACCCAGCTGTAATAGATGGCTTCCCCTTTTTGTTGGTTGTTGCTTCTGTAGATTTTTCTTCCTATGGTGGATCTTCTTCTTTTGATTACTAAACCAATATTTACTGTGAAGGAGAATATAGCATTATTATATCTATAAGCTATCAGGTTGTTTTTTATGGATCAGAAGGTGATGTCACTTTCTTAACAGGTTCTCTGGTCTCTGAGATTGTTGTTATCATCAGTCATTCAGTCGTTCCTGACCCTTGGCTGCTCTATGGATCAGCACTCTCCATGCCCCTCTGTCTTTTCCCCTCCTTCAGATTTGCCATGGTCATCCCAGTGTCATCCTTTATAATGTCCAGCCACCAAGTAGTAGGCTGCCCCCTTGTCCTTTTTCCATTGATTGCTACAGGCATGATTGACTTTTCAAGTGAGTCAGCTCAGATGACATGGCCAAAGTATGAAGACCTTTGTTTGGTGATCTTGGCTTTCAGTGATATTTTTGGTGAGACTTGGTCTAGGACTTCTTTGTGATTTTGGCAGATTATGGGATATGTAGTATTCATCTCCAGCATCACAGTTCAAAAACACTCATCCTTCTTCTCTCAGCCTTTTTCAGAGTCCAAGTTTTTCATCCACAAGTAGCAATTGGAAAAATTACCATGTTGACTAATCTGCATTTGGTTGGGTGGCTGATACCTTTCCTCTTCCAGATATTAATCATGCCAGGCATTGCAATTCTTCCAAGTGCTATAGATCTTCTGATCTCAGGACTGCAATCACCACATTGGCTGATTTTAGAGCCCAGGAAATTTAATTATTTTATTTTTCCTATGGTCTCATTGTCGATCTGCACTCTTACCTGTGTGTTTTCTGCAGTTGTCATTATCTTTGTTTTCTTGATGTTAAGATGCAGTCCAAATTTTTCACATTCATCATTGACTCACAGGATTAGCCACTTTAGATCTTCTTTGTTTTCTACAAGCAATGTTATATCATCTGCATATCAGAGGTCATTGAAGTTCCTACCATAGATCTTAATCCCAATTATTGTTGTTGTTCAGTCCAACTCTTCATGACATCATGGACTGCATTACGCCAGGCCTCCATGTCCTGCACTGCCTCCCGGAGTCTTCCCAAGCTCACACCCATCACACTGACTATGCTATCTATCCACCTCATCCTCTGCC
>JANHZU010001871.1:55426-71276 GCA_032468055.1 Acrochordus granulatus
TGGATTAAAGGCGAAACGTCTTCGACTTGAGAAAAATCCAGTCCAGATGCCTGTTTTTTAAACTTTGTTGCAATGTCATCCAGATCATGGTTGTTCCAAAGGTGCTTCTATTTCAAAAGGCAACTGGACTTTCTTGAACTTTTCAAAATTTCAAAAGGCAACTGGACTTTCTTGAACTTTTCTTGGAGCTTCTTTAAGAAGCTTCTTGGATGAGAAGTGAGACGTCTCCAAGAAAAATTCAAGAAAGTCCGGCTGCCTTTTGAAACAGAAGCATTTTGGGACCTTTAAAAGCTATAAACATAAATAATGGTTGAGTGCTTCTAAGATATATAGGATAAAGATGCTTAAACATAGCAGTACTCTGTTTTGGTAATTTGATTTCATGCCCCATTTATTTTCTGCTTATTTGCTTGCTGGGTAAGTTATATAGCATGCTCTTGGATTCCTGATGTCTCTCTGACTTTTCAGATGTTTTCTATTTTAAATTATTGCAGATTAATTATATTTTCTATTTTTAATTACATTAGGATGGACATAGGTGCATTACAAAGTATAGAGTATATGTGGCAAACATTATCAGATAAGTCTGTTTATTGTACATAAGGAATGGGCTCACCTAGTTGAGGGGCACCAATTTGAAGCTCAGTTTAAAGACACGGACTGGGGCATTTCCCAACTTTGAGCCAATTGCAAAGACCAAGATTTAAATAATTTTCTTAGTCAAAAGGCATAAGGATCGATTTGGGAAGTGTCATTTGTTTACATTTACTCAGAACTCTAGAAACTAGATTGTTTTCCAGGACAGAAAATGATAACTGTATTATTGTACTGATAGAAGAACATATTTGTAGCTTAGGGTTGAACTTGGTGCTCTCTGTGCTTGGTTGTTTTCTAGCAGACATTTCATTATCATAATGGGTAATTAACGATGCACTGATGAAGTTACCTACTTTGGTAATGAAACATCTGCAAGAAAACAACCAAGCTCAGAGAGTACCTAGGACTCCACTGTATTATCATATGTTTTATCTATCTACCTGTACTTATGCTTGTCCATCACATATTATTGTTGTTGAAAAAAAGCATCTGGTGTTTTTAACCATAGAGTACTAGCTTGGCAATGTATTCATTAGCATGCATTATAGACATTTGGTCAATCATTTTTTAAAAGTAGCCGTAATCGTATACACATAATCTACACTCTTTCTTTTAGTTCTTCAACCTTTCCTTGACCCTCTTATAGAAGCAAACAATTATTCTGAAGTGTCAAAGTGATGCATGGAGATTTAGCTGTGTGATGCCCATTAAAGTCAGTGGGAGCCATGTAGGAAAAACTGAATACAACCTACAAAACATATTCCTGGTGTGGTAGTAAGGAATAGTTTAATTTCCAGACTTGACAGTAAAATGAAGCTTATTTGAATATATATATATATCCAGAATTTAGTGTACTCAGATACATGCAGTATATGAATAATAAGAATAATTTTTGGACTTTGCTATTATTAATGGATTAATAATAGGAAGCACTGATATCTGTTCCTTACAGATTTTATGAAACATGGTGTAATATTTAAGTCACTACTAGTAGAAAAAGAGACGTAATCTTAAAATTAATTAATTGTGTTTAAAAAATGCACACAAAACAGTAGAAAATTTAGGCCATTTGGAAGCCAGAAATAGATATTCTAGAAAATTTATATAAAAAGCTAAAGTTCTCTGTATCTCCCTGTCTCTTTCCCTACCATCCCTGTCTCAAATTCCTTGCCAGAACGATATAATTCTAGTACTGGTTGTTGCAGAACCCCTGTGTTGCTGATCTTTTTCCTATTCAGTTTCTTCATCACATTTCCCATAGAATATAACAAATAGGAAGCTTTTATAATAGTGCAAAATATCTACAGATGGAGGAGTATTTATCTTTAAGGTCCCATACAGCTTGCAACTGAAATATCTGAAAGACGGCCTCTCCCAGCTGCAACCTGTCTGCCTCTTAAGATCACTGCCTATGTTTCTCTAAGTACAACTCATACATTATGTTTCAACAAAGAAAGGAGCTTTCTCTGTTGCAGCATCCCCTTCATAGAGCATCGTCTTTAGCATTGGTAGCTGGCAAAACAGAGGTGAAGATGCCTGACCTCAGAGGAAATCTATATGGGATATTTGTGTATAAAAACAACAACAACAAGGTAATAGGTATGATCATTCCTACTTTTTTAAACTATATCCTACCCCATGTAGGCATCTGTCCCTGACTATATTCTTTTTCACCCATTCCATTCTTAGAAATTTTCCTTGTTTCCCAGTCAAGATGGCCTCATTGGTAAAAACATTACATTTTGTTCATATTGGTTTAAACCAGTTTGGACATTTTAAGTGGGTTAAATACATCAATTTAATGTATTTCCTAGCATTTCTAATTGCTATGGACATTGTTTTCTTGATTTCATTAAATAAGTTATTAAGATATTAATACTGTGTGTTTGTTGTTGTTCAATCACTCAGTTGTGTCTGATGCCCTGTCCTTCACTGTCTCCTGAAGTCTGCCCAGATCCACTCCCATCTCATTTACGATGCTATCTAACCATCTCATCCTCTGCCATCCCCTTTGTCCTTTTGCCTTCAATTTTTCCCAGCATCACATTATTCTCCAAGAAGTCCTCTCTTTGCATTAGGTGGCCAAAGTATTTGAGTTCAGTTTCAGTATCTGTCCTTCCAATGAACAATCAGGGTTGATCAAGTTTGTAGGATTGACTGGTTTGATCTCCTTGCCATCCAAGGGACCCTCAGTAGTCTTCTCCAGCACCATAATTCAAAGGCATCAATTCTTTGATGCTCAGCTTTCCTTATGGTCCAGCTCTCAAACCTCAATGATAGAATCCTCCAAATGTGCATTTCTCATAACTATTTCTATGTACATGTTGAAAAGTATAGGTTACAGGATGCAGCCTTGCTGAGTACCTTTTCCAATTCTGAATCATTTTGTGTCTCCATATGCCATTCTTACAGTGGCTGCCTGATCAGAGCACAATGATTGAATGAGATGGATGTGGTGTGGTGATATTCCTAGTTTTTTGAGGCAGTTCCATGGATTATCGTGATCAACACAGTCAAAAGCTTTTGTGTAGTCAATGAAGCATATAGGTCTTTTTGGTATTCCTTTGCTTTTTCTATCATCCAATGCAGATTGGCAATATGATCACGTGTTCTTCTTCCTTGTATGTTATTAAACGTGCGAACTAAGTTAGTGGAAGAATTATGGAATCTGTACTGTCTTTGCTACAATACCTCTCTGGAATCTCAGACAAATTATTCTGCTCTTTCAAAATATATTGTCATCCTTTCAGAAAAAAATGGTCACATGTTCAGTTATTGTTTTTATCTTTTAGTTTTATTTTTGTTTTCATGCAAGCTCTTCACATTTATTCAAAATACAGCTTTTGGAAGTTCTACCTGGGCATTCTATGAGTTAAAATATGCATTATAAAACTAACGTTTCCAAAACGGTTTGTGCTAATTACTGCCCAGATTGACCCCAGTAGTTTTGATCTTCATATACTTCAGTCAGAGAGAAGCAAACATGACTATTTTAAAATATCTTTATCAATATATATGACATCATGGTAAGAAACATAGAGGTAATCTCGTGAAAAGGAATATTTTCCCTTTCAGTTGCTAAGAGTACTTTGTAAATTAACAATATTTTTGTCCTGTGGATAAGCCTTTACGATACTTAAGAAGGATTAAGCTGGGATATCTTTCACTGGCAATTTGCAGTGATGCCATTTCCTTTCAAAACCTTTTGTTGTTCATGTCTGTGAAGACTCTCACTCGTCCAGGGTAATTGCATCGCAATTTGTTGTTCAGTTGCTCAGTCATCTCCAACTCCTCACGACCCCATGGCCTGCAGTACCCCAGGCCTCCCTGTCCTGTACTGCCTCCTGGAGTCTGCCCAAATCCATGCCTATCACATCTACAATGCTACCTAACCATCTCATCCTCTGTCTTTTTGCCTTCAATCAAACACCTTTTACTTGAATACTAATTAGACTGGATAAGTCTCTGTGTGTGTATGATTAAGTCTTTTATTTTCTCTTGAAAATTTAAATCCACAAGTTTAAAAAGTACAGTCACTTTATATAGTCTTCAGATCTCTCTCTCTCTCTTTCCCTCTCTCTCTTTTGTCTAATATGTTCTCACATTTGGCAGTTCATCAAAGCCTTAAATGATCAGAATTCTAAATACTATCTAGCATTTCTCCAGCTTAGTGGTTTTGATCTCACAGCTAATTTGCAAACCCTAAACCATTTTAATTGATAAAAAGCCAGCCTACTTTTCATTCTATATTGGGATATAAGAAAACAGATCAATACAAAACATACACAATTGCCCAAATTATAACCCAAAATGATCTCATTACGATAACAGCAAGATATTAAACAACACAGCAACATAAGCTTGGCTAGAAGTCTCAAAGAATAGGAAGGTCTTTAGTTGGTACTGAAAACTAAATAGTTGATATAGAGTCAACAATAACTGGATATGAAGGGAATTCCATAATTGAAGGTTCTGAACTAAGAATATCTTCTCTTGAGCGGTGGTATAGTAATGTCCTTCGAATAAAGCCTCAAGCATCAATGGTAGGTTGCCTGCCTTAGCAATTCAGCTTGAGTACTTTGCAATACCTGTAGCTTTTGTAGCAATCTTAAAGCCATCCTGTGTAGATCCCTTACATGACTTACAGTGCAAATTTTATGGGCTTTTTCCACCAAAATGTGACCCAATGTTGCAACCGAAACCTCATCGGGTCAGCAGAAGCAATGCCAGACCTTAGTACAGGTAATCCTCACTTATTATTTGCCTTGTCTAGTGACTGTTCAAAATTACAACAACTTTGCAGCCAATCCTTGCACTTACAACCAACACAGCATCCTGTGGCAATCACCTTTTGGGTGCTTTACAACCAGTGTGCATTTATAACTGTTGTGGCATACTGCAGTTACATGGTAGCTATTTGCATGCTTCTCAACTGGCTTGGGACAAGCAGACAAGCTTGGGACAAGCATGAAACATCTTCAAGAATACAACCTAGCTCAGAGAGCCCCAAGGACCCCACAATTCAACCCTGAGCTACAAATATTCTCCTTTTTTTGGTATCAGCAGAGTTAATTGAAAGTGGAGAAATAAAACAATAAAATTGTAATCAATTATATTTTGTTTAATAACTACAGCGACTTGCTTAATGACCAAATTGGAAGACACAGTGTAAGTCTGTCAGAGTCACATGATTTTTCTGCTTAGTGATTGTGGTGCTTTAAATATGTAAGCCATTCTACTTGGGTTTAAAACAAAGCTTCTTTTAAATTGTTACAAGTATTTTTTTTTATTTAAGCCACATCTGGTTTTGGGTTCTTACAGTGTCCCTAACTAGATGACAAAGGGAAGAAGTAGTGATTGAACAGGGAGTGCAGGCTAAGAATTAGGCTATCCTCAGTGAGATTCAATCACACTAATCTTCCTGAGTAGAATTATGCAAACATTTACAACTGATTTTAATAATTTTTGTAATGTTCCCTAAAAAGGGAAAGGTAAAGGTTTCCCCTGCCAGTCATGGCTGACTCTAGGGGCGGTGCTCATCTCCAATTTACAGCCGGGGGAGCTAGTGTTTGTCCAAAGGTGCTTCTGCAGTCATCTGGCTGTCGAGACACATGGATCATTGTTCCCAGATGTTTCCCATCTGTTTTTGAATTTTGTAGGAAGGGTTTCTGACTTTTTATTCCATAAGAGAGGATGTTGAGCAAAATGAACACGTGCTTGGATTCAGTCAGGATTTTCTAGTATTATAAACTTGCATCTCTCTCCCACCATCTGTTTCTAGAAACATTTATTCATGGCCTTTATGTGAAGTGGATATAATTTTGTGTTGCTTTTGAAAATTCAAGATTTTATTTTATTCACTGGCTGATCCTATGTCTGGAACAGTTAGACTGTAAAGAAAGAGAATGGTGTATAGTGGGATCTACTCCTTTTCAGGACGGTATATAAGTGAGGTGAATGAAGATATGAAAAGGATGATTGGTATGGCACCATGGAATAAACATTATCTGCCATTATATCAAATTATCTCCCTGACATATATCCTGTGTTTGGAAGTGATAAACTCTAGGAAAGAAGGGATAGAAATGGATAAGATTTTCACACGTACTATTTTTCACAGAGGAGAAGAAGCTAAAATAAGCTAAGCAGCTGGTAGGTTCCAGTTGGAGAGATGGAGTTAATGAGGGCTGACAAATTAAGTGGAATTTTTATAGTTTTAGAGTGCTGAAGACATACAAGTTTGGACGGATTGAAGTTCACTAATTAGCATTCCTGGGTGGGTAATTACTGAAGATGATGAGTGGGGGATGCCTTGAAGGATTAATTTTTCTGTAAGGATTATTTTTTTTTATAGGGAAAAGAGGGCCCAAACCAAAAAGAAGATAAATCTTCTGCTAGCTAACAGAGACTTCCAGCTAAGTTGTATTTTAAGAACTTGATTAACTCTAAGGGGATTTTAGTTATAGCTGTACACATAACAGTAACTAATGGCAGGCACACTAATATCAGAAAAACATTATTTTGCAGACAGGGAAAGAGTTAATCACTAATTGCCAGAACAATTAGATCCATAAAGCTGCTTAATTTATTGCATACTGCAGATGAAGTAGCAGTCAGATAAGCTGCATGTTGATCATATCTAGCTGTAAAAGTCAAACCAATTATCTTCCATCTTTAAAATGTCACAAGAAGGTTCTTGCATGCTGTGTTTTGTGTGTTTGATCCTGAGAGCAATTACATACCTCAGCTAAAATGTTTAAAACAACCCCTTCTGATATTATAAAACAATGATTGTAGTCCTTTTCAAGAATTAGAAAAAAAACACTATGTACCCTCTGAGCAGCAGAAATGAACATCATCACCCCCAAATCTGCATCAGCAAAATTATCAGTGAATATAGCAGGGGTGCATAAAGGGGGAAAGTTGTCATAGAGATGAGTATATGGCTTTCAGATTCCAGGATATCCTTGAAAACAAGACATGCTTGGTCTAGTGGTTAAGGCACCAGGCTTGAAACTGGGAGACTGTGACTTCTAGATCTGCCTTGGAAATGAAAAACCAACTGGGTGATTTTGGTCCAGTTACTCCCTCTTAGCCCAACTCACCTCACATAGTTGTTTCTGGGTAAAATAGAAGAATGAAAGAGTATTAGGATGTACACTGCTTTGAGTTATTTATAAAAATAATAAAGATTACTATAAACAAAATATTTTTTAAAAAAATAAACACCGCAGGGCAAATAAATTATTTTTCTTTCATTAAGCTACTTCTCATTCAGTTTGAGCACAGAGAACTTGCTTTTAAAATATATTCCAAAGGAGATCAGTGTTCCTTCTTTGTTATGGCATTCCTAGTGTTTTCTCTTCAATGATTTATGTAACTTTGCAAATGTTGATGAAAGTATAGGTACCATTTTGTACCTATTTTTCCTCAGACTTCAGCTTGGTGTGAATTTTATTGATTTTTTCCCCATACTTCTTCCCACTGATCCATTATTACTGCTTCTTAGAAAGTTTGCATCCATTTATCATATAGGATTTTCTGAATTTATTTTTTTCTATCTCTGTATCATGTTTAAGGAGCAATTTATAAATACATCCCAATAAGTTATCTTGATTCTTTATAAGTATTTCAAATTTGGTCATCTTTCTCAAGGTCCCTCCTTCTTTAAGAAAGCCTTTTATTTTCCCATTTATTTACAAATAATATATAGATACCACTGTTGAATTAGATTGGTGCAACTTCAGTGGAAGCGCATCCCATCCACTTGCATAGTGAACAGTTTGTTTCTATGCACCGTGAATGTAGTTTACACAACATGAGGCCCGGTCAGTCCCTCAAGAGTTACCATTCAATTATAATGTTTAATGTGCCAGTAGGGAAAAATATTAAATCTATGAAGAATATTTGTATTCCTTCTATTCAGCCAGAATAATTTTAATTAAATTTCTGTTTATATTGCATGCAATTAAAAATTATTCTGTTCTGATTCCAGCTACCTCTCTTGCCTTAGTCTTGCTCACTTTCCTGAAGCCTGTCCTCTGGTATACCATTCCAATGTCAAGCATGGCTCTCAGTCCAAAAAAAGATCCATAGGAATCTTAGAATTACTCTGTTGGATCAGGTCGTAGGCCTGTGTGATCCAGCATTTTGTGTTACATATTGGTCAGTTGGGTGACTATTCAACTGTTACTTAACTGTATTTTATAGTTAAAATCTGTGGTTACAGCAATAAACTTACTTCCTAACTGGCTGTATGTAGAACATTCACAAATCTGGATTGGAGAATTGTTGTTCGTTCATTCTCAACAACCAGTACTGAAGACATGCTTCCTATTATTGAAGAGATTATAAACAGTTATTAATATTAGTAACCATTGAAAGCCTGATCATGAATTAATTAACATTAATTTTCCCAGTGCCTTTTAAAACAATACAAATTGGCTACCATCACTATAGCTGTTGGCAGCAAATTCCATAACTGAACTATGGACTGGACTGTGCACAAAAACATTTCCTTCTGTCAGCTTAATCTTCCTGCATTCTTTTTCTATGGATGATTTTGTTTCTGATTTGATTTTGTAAGAGAGGGAGAACCTCTACATCATCATTTATGCTGCACATGATATTGTCTTCTCCTTTTTCTTTAGTATTTGTCTGATATAGTGGTGGGGTCCGCCGTACTGGTTCGCTGTCACCATTTGACACGGTCATAGGCATGGTCAGGGTGGGCACTGGCAATCTTCAGGTCACTATGAAGTTGAGCCAGTATCGCTTCTAGTAGCCCAGACATGATTTTGAATACTCCTATTATGTTGGAATATTTTTCAAAGTGCAGGATAGGGATCTGTTTCCACTGTTGCCCAAAACCATTCATTCACCGTTGTTCCTAAGTCTACTGGCCAAAGAGAAATAAATCCCTAGTCTGCCAGATCATTCTGATCTGGGCAATTTGCAAAGGTTGCAAGCATTTGTATCCAAGATTTCTTTTAACAACGTAGCGGACAGATTGCTGTCTGCAATGACAGCTTTCTGAGATAGGAAGAGAAGCTCTCAGTGAGGCTCTGGGAGCTGATCAGAGCTCCTCTGTGTACAACATAGCCTAATTAACTGCTGACGAGGCCTGTCTCTGGTTCCCCTCCACCCTGTCAGCTTCATTGTTAATGCCGACCAAAGCCGGCATTAGAGTGTGTGCAAGACATAGCTGACAAGAGTTTCACAGTCCAAGATTATTGAACACTTCACAAATGCCTCAGCAAAATAGAGCCAGATAAGAGGGCTGGAGAGTCCCAATGGCTAAGTCAGCATATGTGAAATCTCTGTTTAGCAGACCCAAATATAATCTCCACTGGCATGAAGCTTTGATTCAGAACCATCCACAGATCTGAATGTTAGCTTGGTCAGCAAAGAAAGACCACTTAGGGAATGGGAAATTGCAAGAGCCTTGTTACCTTTCAGTTTGTTAGTTGTCCTTTATTCTCCGAGTGCTAAAAGAGATAGTAAATGAAAGGAAAATTAGGCTAGCCAAATCTACAGTTATATTGTCCTTATGCTATACTGCATAAGTAGAACATATATATAAGTATTGGAGGCATGGGGGAACGAGCTGTTAAGATGCTGGGTTTGTCAGCCAGAAGGTTGGCGGCTCAAGTTTGAGACTCAAGAGCCACTGTGTAGAGTGAGCTCCCATCGTCTGCCTAGCTCCTGCTAACCTAGCAGTTTGAAAGCATGCAAAAAATGAAAGTAGATATATAAGTCCAACCTTCATGGGAAGGTAACAGTGTCAGTGTGCCTCAGTTTACATATTCATGCTGTCCACATGACCACAGAAGCATCTTTGGACAATTGCTGGCTCTTTGTCTTCATCTCTTTTGGAGATGAGCACCACCTGCTAGAGTCAGCTATGACTGGCAGGGGAAATTTTTACCTTTATTATGCTATACTGCAACCTTCCACAAACTGGCAGGTCCGATATGTCCTGAAACAAATTACTGGGATAGGATGTTGTTTCAGCCAAGCAAGCAACCAGATGCTTTTCCTCTAGCCAAAGTTCATCAAACTCAACTTTCGTTCCACAAAGTTTAACACAGAATCTAACCAAGAGGAGGTCAATTTCATTGGACTGGTCTTCATTTCTTTATTCCAACTGGCTTGAGGCAGATTTCCACAGTTTGCCACTCAAATATCTGCATGCCTCCTCTCCAGGTTTTCGATAAGAAACTGCAGCTATTTTGCCTAGTAAACTTTTAATAAGATCACCACAGGAGTGACAGACTTGCCAACTTTTCATAATTTTATTGCTATTCTCAGGATTCATTGTATTATTAATGGCCTCCAAAAAAACAGAGGGCTTGCAAAAAGAAAATCATGACAGCATAAGCTTTCATAGGTTACAAGAGAAGAACATGAGGGCTTTTTAGTCCCTTCTTTGGGGCTAAAGCATTAAACTATCGCATGAGCTTGACCTTCAATCTCAAAAAACTGAAGAAAATTACAAGCATGTGTGATGGTAAGTCACTTTCAGGAGGTGATCTCAATATTTAAAATCCAGGAGCTAGCATTCTTTCATACTTGAAAGAGTATGACCAAGAAGTAGAACTCAGGTTGTGCTACACAGCTGGTGGGATGGGGCTTACAAGATGGACAGAACCACATCAGATGACTCACATATGCCACAGTTAATCAAAGCACTCATATGAATTAAATGTTCTGAAATGACATTTAAGTTTCCAGCCTTACTAAGTAGAGATTAGGGGACTAAAATAGTCCACTCCATTTTATTATTTTTACAGGTAGCTTTCTCATCTTGCAAATTGTTATACTAAATGTTAAAAGAAAACTGTGGGAAAATTCTCCACATGGGTCTAGGAGCAGACTGAGTTTGTACTTATTACTTAAAGTGTAAGACAAGGAATACAGTACTTGTTCCTCATAATTTATTGGAAGGAACACATAATAATAGCGACGTCAGGAAGCACCAGAGAATAGGATTCTATTTTTCTAAGAAGCAAGTGTTGTTTTATGATTTCTGGGCTTTAAAAAAGTTAATGAAAAAAAAGATGCCTTTACTACCTCATTAATTTTAGCATGTAAGTGCAACCTCTGCCCTGTTAACCTTTTTTATACTATGTAATATCCACATTTGTTCCCAGTAAGTTGAAAAACATCCTGGAAGAGAACAGTAGCAAACTACAGTACTTTGTCAAGAAAATGGCATGGAAATAAAAGTCATTCCATGATGCCTAGTGGACTTATTAAAAAGCCAAAATACTTTGGGTTCAAATATGTATACTGATATGACAAATTTTAAAGATTAAGATTCAACCTAAATCTGAAGTTTTCTTGTTGGGATTAATGGACAGGCTGCTATAAAATATCAATGAAAATACTATTTTAATGCATGATCGCTGCTGCAAGACTACTATAGTTAGGATAATTTGTTTAATGACTGTTTGAAGTGACGACAGTGCTGAACAAATGGGGGTTATGATCAGTCCTCGGACCTCTAGCCATTGCAGCAACCCCAGCATCATGTGATCACGATCTGGGCACTAGACAACTGACTCACACTTATGATTGGTTATACTATCCTGCAATCATGATTGTCATGTGCAACCCAGCAGCAGGTAAAGTTGAAAGTGCCTGGGATAAATCTCTACTGCACACACTTTTCCAGCCTCTCTGTGCTTGTGGGTACCAACTGCTCACACCACCCCTCACACCCTCCCTGACCCTTACCATACCTCCTTCATAATGCTGCATACCCTACTGCACCCTTATACATGCTCCCCAGCCCTTGCCATGCCTCGTTTGTATTCTCCCTTGTATTCTCCCTTGTACACATTCTCACACATATTTGTGCACCCACCCTGGCCCTCACCACACATACCTTATACTGCCATGCACTCTGCCTGACCCTCATTGTGCCTCCCTCATGCATGCCCTCACACCCTTCTTTCACCTCACAGCCCTATCCTTCTTGAATCTTGCCACAACCTCTTCACATCTTCATGGTTCCCTTTGTATCTTCTTCTACCTGATAGCAGCCACTTTCCTGCATGCCAGCCTACTTGCAAGCCACTTGAAACTTCAACTTCCCGCTAGCTTCCCCACTGATTTGGTAATGGGAAGCCAGTAAGAAGTTGTTTCATCTAACAACCATAAGCTTTAGTTAATGATAGCAACCAGGACTTCAGGGATTGCTGTCACTAACAGTGCCATCACACTTTACAACTGTATCGCTTAAGAACATAAATTCTGGTCATTGCCATTCGTAGCTGAAGACTACCTGTATATACAAAAATGGAAAGTCTCTGATATACCCACAAGGAGAAATGGTTGATAAAGATTATGGAACTTTTTTTAAGATAGTGCCAAAGCTGGCTGTGCTGCGAAGTGGATGCCAGTGGTAGCTGGTCTTAATATGTTGCAGCAGGTTGGCACTTTGGAGACTTGGATTAAGGGATGATGGCATTTCCACAGATTTGGGCTTTCTCTCTATTGGGCCTGTTGGATGTTGCTTTCTGTTGAGCCTGCACAATTTGTTTCCCTCACTAAGACTGTACTGCAGCTTGGTGCAGAATTGCACATGATGCCTTGACTCCTTAGTTGGGCTGTTTCTGGTTGAAATGTTGAGTGAACATCATCCCTCACCTGGGATCAGCAGTCAGACAACTGAAACTTGCATTTAATACTTCTTTTGTCAAGGATTGAAGGAAACTTGCCCGGTAATTTAAAACATGCCAATGTTCTAAATGTTCCTAATAGTTGAAAAATAGTTAACAAGAAATGCCCCAAAGTGATTAGAAAAGGAAGTATATGAACCTGACGTCTATAAAGGTATTGACAATGGTTTGAGCAAAATGGCTGTTTCCTCATTTCCCAGAGTCTAAACCCCCCCAAAGATTGCCTTGCAATCTTCTCACAAGGAGCAACTGTTTGGAACATTTGTGGGTGATATCAAGTCCTCTCCTTCTCCAGACAGGAGACTTACAAAAAGCCAGTCTACTTGCCAGCATTTCATTTCACTGCAGTTGTTGGCTCCACTTTTAGCAGAGCTATCTTCAGTTTGGTGTTTCTTCTCAAAAGTTGAATTGCTTGATTCCCATCCCTCTTTAGAGGAATAATTCAAATCCAAAAATATTCCTTGTTATCAGGTAAATATTTTCCTTTCTCCCTTCTTCCCAGAGGACTTTTTAAATCTCAAGGACTGGTGGTTTTCATGCTGTTGAGTTTGCAATCTGTAGTAAATACTTCTGAACTGTATTTCCCAGCAGGATTTGCCCCTGACCAAGCTGGCCAGGGCTGCCTGCTATTATAAGATGTCCTTTGTCTTGTTATTCTTGGACAAGCTTTGGGGTTTTTTCATGAATTGATATTTGTGTTACATTGAATTTTATGTTTTCAGTACTATTAACAGCTATTTAAAAAGCTGTTGGAATACAAGCAGAATAAGTTAAACCTAAAGATGCACCTAACTACATTTGTATATGTATGTATTAGGTTTGCAAATTCTTTGACAGAAGCTATCTGCAATGTTCAGGAGCATCAGAAAAAATACATATTTTGGACAGGTAAAGTAGTTGTGTATTTTCGAGGCTCCTGCAGCTGCCAATAGAAGAGAACAATAGTCTACATCTATATCCAATAGAGCATTATCCAAATGAAGGAATTAGCAAGGAGACAACTATCAAGCAGAAAATAATACCCTAGTCAAAGAATTACCAAGAGAAAACCACTTCTCCAGCAAAACTGGCAGGGAAAATTACTATACACTGTATAAACAGGGAGCAAATCCCAGACTATCACTGATAATGTTATCTAGCTGGGTAATGAAATGTCTGTAAGAAAACAATCAAGCTCAGAGAGCACCAAGGATTCCTCCTGCATCTGCTTTGGAAGCTATTCCTGGCCGTTTTACATATGTTTTATTCAGTCACTTTGCTTCCCCTTCTTTCCAAGGATCTCTAGAGCTCTGATGGTTTTAGATAAAGATAAGTAGTATCATGTAACTGGTGTTAATCTGAGCATTCTTTCCTATTTTTTTCAACGTATTTCTTGGTTCAGGAGAGGCAGAAAAAGTTTGTGAAAAGAAACCCTCACATTTCCTACCTTTCTCTCCTTTTACTTTTCCAGTGTAAGACTTGAATTTAATGAAATAGATTTCCATCAGTGTCTTTGCAATTTTCAAAAGAATCAAAGGTCAACATTTATTCGATTCTCTTGTGGGGCTAGGCAGTGAAATAAGGTATTGGATAATTTCCAGGATCAACACTAAAATATACATAGATTCTTTTTCCTTAACCTTAAATGAACTTTCAAGAGGTACCTTTTTAAATCATCATCATCATCTTTTTTCATTTTTTGAAAATGCTAGCTGTCCTGGGTGGAAAGGTGAAATCTAAAATGAATGAATGAATGAATGAATGGTTTTAAATATGAGTTCTTATATATATAATATGAGTATGGATGTCATATCTAGGCAGCAAAACATTTTGATGAACACCAGGATGGCAAGAAATAATTTTGGCTGTCATATAGTTGTAGCCCTAGTCCTTATCTCAGCTTTTAATATAGAATCGGTAGGCAGAAGTCACCATTACATCAACCTGTCGTAAAAGGTTTCTTTGGAGAAATGATTTACTTTTATTTAATTAACTACCAGACAATCAGTAAACAGAGCTTCCCACCACTACAGGTTCATACCAGGGCACATTTTGTTAAAAGCACAGAAAACTGAATTTCAAATTATGCAAAGTTATTTAGGATTGATAACAATCCTAACAAGATCTGTTGTTGTTTTAACATAACAAGATTTTAAAATGAAAACCCCTGAAAATCCCTTGGAGCCTACTCACTAGTCATGGCAAAGATATTCTACAGGCTCTGTACAAATATGATCTGAAATAAACATGAAAGATACTCTACATTAGGAATGATAATTTTCAGGGGTTTTCATTTTAAGATCTTGGCAGCTGTTTCTATTTGTTTAGCTCCTTACAGCAGCTGTGTCCAACCTCACAACAGCTAGTAATGCAGCCCAACAAGATAATAAAAACAATTAAAAAATAAAGGAAGTTTGTTATTTATATGCATTACATTACAGTACATTCATATTAATTATATATTTTCTATGCAGCCTAAAACAATTCTTCTTCACTCAATGCAGCCCAGGAAAGCCAAAAGGTTGGCATCCATGAATTAGATCTGAATTTGTATTAGCTCCTGTATGTAAGTACTCAAAGTACTTCAAATTTGATAAAGTCTGGTGCTTAAAAAAACCTTACAATCTAGGAGATTAACAGTAGGTCAGTGCATTATTAAAGCCAATTTAATGGGGATGGTTGGGTTGAAAACTGAGAGAGTTCTTGTCCTCACTTAGGCATGAAAAATGGCGAGGTGATTTTGGGCTAGTTATCCTCTGCCCAATCCACAGGCTGGATATATACCCTACTTTGTGTTAATCAAAAATAAAAACAGAATAAAATAAAGCAGAAATGGCAATTCCATCTCTGTCTAACTAAATTAGAGCAATCTTAAGGCTCTCAGATCTGGGCTTTAAAAAAATGAATTTTTTTTCTTGCTATCTAGTGGTCTCCAGATTTTTTCCAGCTCAGATCTGGCATACTTGCTAAGTTGAGAGATAATATATAATATGCCATTATATCCCCCCAGTTAGGCACCACCTTGTTGTGGTTGGGGGGCTTGTGTGCTCTGAAGAAGATGAGAGCTCTGCCAGAGGTTCAACCATACT
>JANHZU010001871.1:111604-130035 GCA_032468055.1 Acrochordus granulatus
GGCAGAGCTCTCATCTTCATTAGAGCACACAAGCCCCCCAACCACAGCAAGGTGGTGCCTCACTGGGGGGACATTTTGGGCATGCACACATAATTTTTTGGTATATATTTTTGTGCAAAGCTTCCTTAACTATATATATTCTTAACTATATATATTCCTATCACTGCTTTTACTCTTTTCTCATCCTGATTCACTCAGTTGCTAAATTTGATCTTGTTACCTTTTTAGACACCTTTGCTTTACTTTTGCTTCCCTACTATTCAAGCCTTTTCTAAGATAAAGAGAAGGGAAAATAGCAAAAATAATAATTATTATTATTTCTTAAGCCACCTTGGGAATCCATCATTGGGTCATTTTTCTTTGCCTAGCTATAGTTCATAGACTGCCCGTCTAACATGGCTCCTTCCTTCAGCACAGTCCAATTTTTTCACCAGCTAGTTTATTTACAGAACCTCCCTTCCCAGCCCTACTTGCTATTGTTGGAGATTATTTGTTGCACAGCCTTCCTTCTCCACTAATCCTCTTTCTACTCTATCATCCTCTGTCTTCAATATCTTGGTTGCCCTACTTCCTTGATTATGGAAAACTTCATCTTCAGTAGCCCACACAAAAATGCCAACAAGAAACTCCTTTTCCTTCTAAATCTTCCCTTGATCAGAAGGCAAATGTGGTTTCTCACAATATTCTGGAATAGTTACCAAGAAATATTGTACCTCCACACATACCTTGAAAGTTTTAAAGCAGAGAGAGAGAGAGAGAAGTTTTTGTCATGGCAGTTAATCCTGTTGATATAAGATATTAAGAGAAAACAAGCCTAAGCCTTCAGTGATGAAACTCATGATAGAGTTCCAGGTTCTTCGCTTTAGAGATTCTCCAGAAAATTATTTACATATATACATACATAAGAGAGAGAGAACAGAATTGACTTTGGTCATACCTATTTGGAGGGAAGGTAACTCAGTGTTCCTTTGAATCAGGTTTTCAGCTGGGGCAATTCCTTTTTCCAGACTCCACTGCAGAACAAGATTTGCTGGTGTCACTTGTCCCATTATCCACATCAGTGCCTTAAAGGAAATGCTATTCAGTGGCCTCTTGGTCGATGCAAAAGAATCTTATCTTGAAGTACCTCTTTGAGGAACACGTCAACCTTTCCACTCTTCAAGAAACAAATGACTGATGGTTAGTATCTTTCAAAACTGTCAGCTTGATTTCATGGGGAGTCTGCAAGATGAGTCCTCCAGGGATATATCTTTGCAACCAACTGACAGACTATGAGAAGAGTCATTTTGGGTGACCTTTATCTACATACATTTACAGAAACAAATCCATGTAGTTGCATGCTTTGGCAGCCCTCTTTCAGCTGTGATGGTATTTGAAATGGCAAATTACAAAAAAGCAAGGTTTTCTATAATATACAATCAAATGGAGAAGCATATCGAGGGAAGAATAACCATCCATGTCAGTGTGGAATCCATAGGGTAATTAAACATATCAAAATCCCTGGCTAAGATGTCACTTTTAAAGTGAAGGTGCGGGTTTACTTTTCTCAAATAGACCATCAAAAAAGCTTCTGTTTAGGAAGTCCTAAGTGCATAATTTGCACCTCAACTAACCTGGGAAGGGTTCTAGGAAAGCAATCAAAGAAGTTGCACCTTAACCTCCTCCTCTTTTATACATTTACTATAGAAGGAAAGTAGGATCAAGGATATTAGATGGCAAAATATTGCTTCAGTGTATGTGAAGATGCAAAGCTGTCTGCAACTTTTTCTAGGATCACATAGCACCTGTGGAAAACAGTTGCATTAAGATGTGACAAAATAGATCCTTCGTTGATGCTCCTGTGCATGGCAAAATATTTTTTTGCCTTCAATCCCAACTGCTGAACAGCCCAAAAGAAAGTTTGGGTGAAGGAAGGAGAATAAAGTATAGTAGAAGAGTTTTAATTTTTATAAATACTGCTTTTAAAACCTGGTTGGAGGTGGTGTGTCTTCATCTATGTGCCTGAATATTGGGAAGATCAACTATTTAAACATAAAACTAACAAATTCCCTTATAATGAATAGTGGCCCTATTTGTTTTTGCAGTATGTTTTGCTTTATTGTCCAAAGGCTGGTATGGCTTTTAAGCCAATGAAAGGGGTGCAGCCCTATATTAACTAAGTGACTGATTATTTGTCATCAACATATTGTTGGCCCTTAGTAACACATAGATTGGGATCAGGTTACCAGATTCAGGCCTGGGGGCTACCTGAAGGGCCATCATTTTCTAAGAGTCTCTACCTATCTAATTGATCCAGTAGAATGGGAATGCTGCAGATCCCATCAAATTCAAATTCAGATACTTTATTGGCAAGCATAATTAGACACAAGGAATTTGACTCTGGTACAGCAACTGTCAGTGTAGTTGCGATGTAACAGTAAATACAATAATAACATAAACAAATAAATGAAATTATGTGTCCAACAGTAAACTGTGTATCCAAAATGTGCAGTTAAAGAGTGTTGAACTAGACAGAACTAGAATATGCTGTAGCCCCTGCCTTGTGGAATATTCTTGCCTCAGAGATTAGAATGGCCCCAGCTCTGCTGGCCTTTTGTAAGGCTTTAAAAACGTGGCTGTGTACCCAGGCCTAGGGCTTGGAATGTGATAAGGGATCCATAAACAGACAGGCAGACAGATAGACAGATCATCTATAACTTCATTGATAAAACTGCATTTTTTCCATGACTGTCTTTGATCTGAACTTTCAGGTCTTCCAGCAGTGCACCTTGCTGCTTGGTCACCCTCTTCTCTTTCCTTCCATCAGCATTAGAGCTTTCTCCAGAAAACTTGGTCTTTGCATGATGTGTCCAAAGTAGGATAGTTTGAGCTTGCTTTCTTGAGTAAGAACTTAGGGTTGATTTGTTCAGTTATCTATTTTCTTCCTTTCTCAGGAGTGTTCTCCAACACCAAAGTCTAAAAGCATTTTCTCCTGCCAACCTAGAGGTTCAAAAGCATGTAAGAATGCAAGTAGATCAATAGATACCACCATGGGTGGGAAAGGTAACAGAATTCCGTGCACCTTGGCAAATAGTCATGTTCGCCACATGACGATGGAAGCATCTTCAGACAAATGCTGACCCTCTTGGCTGTGAATCAGAGATGGGCACCGCCCCCTAGTTGGCCATGAACAATATGGGAAACCTTTATCTTTTATTTTGCTTCTTCAAAGTCCAGCTTCTACTTCCATGAAGTGTCACAGGGAATGCGGTGGCTTGTATGATTTGTACATACTGTATAGGCACATCACAGCTTCTGATTATTTTTTCCAAGGCCTTCTTGGTTGCTCTACTAAGTACTAGTCTGTGGTATATTTCTTGACTTGTATTTGACTTGTTCCTTTACTATAGATGGTTGATCCTAAAAGGCAGAAGTTATCCACCCCTTTGATATCTTTGTTGTCAACTCTAAATACTAAGTAAATACTATATGGTTTTAATTTGCCAGAAATCAACACTGCCTGGAAGGAGACAGACAGACAGACAGACAGATAGATATCCTTTATTTTTGCCTTTTTTATGCCTTGGTAATTAAAACTCATTAAACAAGAGGTAGATTACCATTTGCAACCCTCATTTATTTGCTAACAAAATTCAGTGGAATAACCATTTTCAACAGAGAACCACACTATTGAATATGATAAGCTGGTGGGAAACATGTAACTCAGATAATATCAAAACATCTGAACGCCTTTTAAGTTCTTTTTAAAAAAGTGGAAATAATGATTATTTTTTCTTGCATTTAAAGTCATTTATTTTAATTTATAGCTACATTTATTTGTATGCTTTTTTAATTAGACCTGTGTCTTTTTGGTCTGTATCACTTTTTTCTGAACTCAACCCTCAGCTCAAAATTTGTTGCCAAAAGCACACTAAACTAAGTATGATAATTTGTTTTGCCTGAAATTATAGCAAGGTAACTGTGTCCAGCAATTAATATACAATTGCTAATTATAATATAACCCTTGGGCTGCATTTGATTGATAGATCAATTTTGAAAGCTCAATCTATTGCAAACAGAACTTGGAAAGGCAGCGAGCCAAATTCTGTTACCTTACCATCAAACTCCTATTCTCTATATCACTTATGAGAGCTTTAAGTATATTTGTTGTTTGTTTGTTATTTCCAAAACTGAGATCACATTATCCATATCCCACTCATCCTTTAAAAGAGATGGTGCCATTTATAGTACTCTTGAGAAGAAACATAAAAACCAATCCCTTGCAAAGGAGGTTATGGAGCCATGATTCTTGCTTCACTCATCGCTTTTATTGTAATTCTACTATCTCAATGAATATCTGTTGATGTTTGTCAGAACAAGCACATATGTATAGATAAGTGTTTTTTTCAAACTTGGCAATGTCGAGATGTGTGGCCTTCAACCCCAGAATTCTTCAGCCAGCTTGAGCTGAAGTCCACACATTTTAAAACTTGCCAAGTTTGAAAATGCTGGTATAGATCATGGTCTTCTCATGAACCAGCATGCTCATTATATTAATCTACATCCTCAAACTTCTATTAAATATCAAAAAGATTCTTGAGCATGGATGTGGTGAGCACTGAAACCAATGACTCTAATTCATACAGTTTTTCTCTATAGGTTCAATCTAGGAAAGTCAAAAAAATTCAGCATGAGCTTTCAATCAAGCAAAATGATGTGATTGATCAAAATGGATTATGTCAAGGAATGGACAGAGGTAAAATTTATGGTCTCTTAAATTTCAAATGTTTCGTGGAGAAACATAGTTTATGTCTAAAAGTAGCATGCATGGAAGAAAATATCTAGAAAACAAGTTGCATTTTCTTGCACTTTAAAAACAGAGTTTGTCATGATGTAGAGCTTAGATGGAATAGTCTAATGATAAATATGTGAGATACTGAAAAAGGTCATTTCGCCACTAGTGACTTGTAGCATCCTCATAGTACCACCTAGCCATTGCTGACATGATATAGCCTGTCCTCATTAGTATTATTTTGGCACAACCATAATTGTATGTCTCTAGAAATCATTGTAAGTGGAGAAATGACCAAGACCAGATATGAGAAATCTAATTTTAGTCCCTTCAGTGAACGAACAGGCTTATGTGTCTGCTGCCTTCTTCAGAAGTCATCCAAGCAATGAACAAGGTCTGATAGGTCCCATAGATCAGAATAAGCTCTAATGGTTTCTTCTATCATCCAGCATGATGTTTCTCTCCTAATTTCTTGCCACTTAAAATTTCAGTATTCATGAGAAGAAAAAATAGTTTATCTTGCCCGCCTCTTTGACAAATAAGAAGAGTTAACATCAAACCAGAGGTCAGGAGTATTATATTGCTGCTTGATCATTTCCTCTTTGTTACAACATGGTTTTCATGCCAACCAAATGGAACTCCTTTGCTTGCATTTTAGTTTTAATTATGAGAGCGAACTTTCAGCATTGGGAAGCTGTGAAAATGCAAACAGTTCCTAATTAAAGAGCTGCACTGGGCCCAAAATAAGTATAATTAGTTACAGTATGCAGCAATTAATAATATATTTTGTTACATGTATACAAAACCAGATCAGGAGGAAATGTGAAATGCTAAATAAGTCCACTACTAATAGGGCACAAGTGAAAGGGAGATGGTTTTCAAATTGTCTCTGTTGATTTCAAGAGGCATCAACCAGTTTAGCAAGATGGAAGAGGAAAGGCTGTAAAAGCAGCTAAAAGTGCACACATGTTCAGGAAATGTTCTTTCAAATAGACTTCAGATAAATCTTCCTTTGCTCTGCAAATGCAAGCATTCCTTTACTTTGAAGGGCTATGTGACATTGTACCAGCTATTCTCTGCTGATTCTTTTATGCAGGAGAAATATATTTCAAAAATTTAAGAATGTACTGAATTTTAGCTGTTAAAGTGAGAATTAAAAGATGTCCTTCTCCATTTTGCACAAAATGAAATTTGAATTTTACTTATTTCAGTATTGATGATAGAACTGCAAAAGTAGCATGAAGGAAAATAGGCCAGAGCTCCAGCATCTTAATGTTCTCTTTTAACATCTGCCAATTGTACCTGCTGAATTTTGCCTCCAGATAGACTATGCTCACACAACCAGATCAATTAAAACCGTGGTGTCCATATTCATACAATAGGCTGGTTAATTAATTTTAATGGTGGCTTGTTTTTGTAGCTTAAGTTCTGTCTGAACAAACCCCATTTAATTAGGCTATAGTTTAGTGTATTGTATAGATCCAGAAAATTGGTTAATTAAGAAACTAAATTGATAATGACAATAAAAAGGTCTTCTGAAAGACAAATCCATATTGGCTACTGTAGAGAACTTAGCTACTTCTTGGGGCATTTAAACAGAAGAGGGGGGTTGATGTTGTGGAAAAGCAATATTGCGGCATTCTTGGTGCTTTTTGAGCTGTTGATGTTACCTAGTTGGGTAAGGAAATGTCATCAAGTGTAGTGATAATCTTGTCCAGGCTTATCCAGACCAGGCTTTGCTTCCTGTAAATATTGGAAGAGCTAATCTCATCCAGGCTTATCCAGACCAGGCTTTGCGTCCTGTAAACATGGCACTTCACCGGGCATACCCGTGAAGGCTTGTTTACAGGATAAGCAGGAACTTGGGAGGATATCTCTACCTGTGAAGCTCATGATAAGGAATGATTAACTCTTGCCTGATTGTCTTGCATGCTTATCTCATATCTATGTCCTACAACTGAATGATGTGATGTGGCACATATGAACAAATAAGAGAAGGTGGGCTCAGAAAGGCATACATGCTTGCTCAATGCTTCATACATCATGCTTCATCTTCAAGCTCCTGCCTCTCTACTTTTCAAGCAGCGCTTTTGTCCGTCTCTTCTTTTTGCAACATCTGGCACCCAAACAGGGACATGCCAGTTCCCTTCTGCTAATCGCAACAGTCAAGCAAACAATCAAGCTCAGAAAGTATGAAAATCTCCACAGTTTGACTCTGAGCTACAGATATTATCTTATATTGAAAAGAGATGATTTCAATACATTGCCTCTCAGCTAAGTCCCTCAATTCTGTTCACGGGCCAAAAAGAAGAGTTTGTTCTCCTAAACATGGAAGTGAAAACAAAGGGAAAACTGAAAGGGAAATAATTGTATTGTAGACAATAGTCCCTTGAAAGGAGAAACTAAGAGTGAAACATTCTGAATTAGTTCAAAGAAAAAAAAGCTTATTCCTTGGGTATAGCATTTTATGTGAACAAATTAACTATGCTTTACTAAGCCACCTTTAGGGTGATTTATATGTATGTTTGTGATCCTAACTTGTAGATGGCAACTTTCTCTATACAGGTGATCTTTGATTTACAACTGTAATTGAGTTCAGAATTATGGTCATAAGTCATTGCAGTCATAAATCAAGTGACCAGATTTGAAGTAATGGCCATTTTTTATAAGAGTCATGAAGCAAATGTGGTAGTCCTTAAGCAAATCCATTTTCCTCAATGGATATTTTTTGCCAGAAACCAGAAGCAAATGCTGAATACTAGCAAAAAAAATCAGAAATTGTGGTCACGTGACCACAGGATGTTGCGAATAGTCCTTTCGGCCAAACACCAAAAATGCAACCACATGACTGGGGTGGGTAGTTGTCGAATCTCCAAAAACAGATTGTAAGTAGCTCCAGGGAGGTCTGTTATAACCTTGAACAGCTGTTGAACAACCAGTCGTAAGTTGAAGACTGCCTGTATGAATATGTGCAGGTATTTTTTTCTCAACTATTTTTAAAAATCACCTGTAAACTACCTATTTCCAGAAAGATAGTAGTTTGCCACTATGAAATAATTTCAGAAGCAACTGGGTTGGGGAGTATATTGATTATAAAAATAACCAACATTCTGCTAAAGAATTAGATCAAAATTCTGCAAACAAAATTAATTGGTTTAATAGTTGGGGAAAATTCTTCAGTCTCATACAGATCTTTATGTACTTAGGAGCTGAGCTCTAGATGAACATATTTACTTTCTTTTTGTTTCCTGCTTATACACTATAAATGTGAATAAACTTGCATGTAGTCCAGAAGCAATGATTGGTCATTACTTGGTTGCAAAACCAAAGCTAAGACCTCCTAGACAACTGCATTGGCACATGAAGGATTTGGTGCCCAGAACAGAGTATTTTTGTATTTCCATGGTTTTGCTTTTACCATTATAGGTAAGGTCATAGAATTTGTAAGTGGAGTGGAAATGATTTATGAAATGTTCTGTGACCTTAGTCACCCAAATTGGATGTCTTTCAAGCAGTAATACAATTACAAAGCTGATACTGACACCATCAACTTTGGGGCTGCCCAAATGGTAAAACAGAACTGTCTCTCTTCTGGATGAGGAGCCATATGGAAAAAGGAAAACTCCTGACTTTGGAGCTAAATAAGACATTTGAAATATGGAAGGGGACTGGAATATTGATATGTCCTTCTGTGGGCTTCCTTGGATTTCTGGATTCCTAGGATACATATCACTCTATCTGATTAACTGATACACTTACAAATTTATATTATAGAAGGTAGGAACATTCAGCCTTGTTAACCATCTTTGAGTTAGAGCTAAACTATCCTCCTCCCTCACCACTATTAGACTTGGTGGATTATATTTCAGACTTGTCTGCCAGAGATTTCTGGATACCAGACATATGTTTGCTTGTGATTTCTAACATAGATAATATGACAAGGCACACAGAAATCTGGAATAACATATATACTCTTTTAGTGTCATATAATGCAAGCTGATGCATCTTAATAACCCTGGCTTCAGCTTCTCCTGGTTCAAATTCTTGTTCATCCACTATCCCTCCATGTGGTCAGTCTTCAATTATCAGACTGAAGAGGAAGAGACACCTTGCTAAAATCAAACCAGCACCAGTAGTCTTCAACATATGATTGTAATGGAGCAACAAGGTCAGCAAACTGAAATTGAAATTTCAATTGATAAAGACAACTTTCCCAACAGGTAAAACCAATGTAACTGTGGGTAGTAAACCCAAGTTCCACCAAATTCTGCCCAAATCTTAGCAAACTATCAATAGCTCTATCTTTCCAGAATTCATCTCAATGTAACCTGTTCTCAAGGATCACAGAGGTAGAATCAAACTCTATGTCCATCCAAATAAGGTTTGTGATAGACAAAATGAAGTCTAGTTTGTTAAACCAACGTGTGTGCATTATTTAAAATACTGTACAGAACAAGTCCTTTCGATGAGAGAGGACATTGGCATCAAACAAAATAATAAGAACAAACTGTCATAATAATAGCAACAGAAATAACACATTATAAGGATGTTAAACTCTGCCAATAAAACCATCAGGATAATAGCAGATTAAAAATAATTGAAATGGTTAAATATTGCATTTCTGAAATGAAATTTTGGACCCTGGAAATAGGAAGTGAGTCATCCTTCTTAAGATCACCAATGGCTGGATGGAGAATAATAATTTGAGAAAAAAACATTCCCTTCACCTAATTCACCGAATATTTCAGATTTAACCATATTCCATAGGACCAAGTTATAAGGAAGATGTTTTTATGCCACTATAATTACATATAAATTATAGAACTAGTTGAATGTCTTTGAGAAAATCATGATCTCTCAATCCAACCTAACTTGCAGGTTTTGATGATAAAATGGGAATTATCTCTTATGAGCAGAATTTTGATGCATGAAAAAAATGGAAGGAAGGAATTTCTTTCACATTTCCCTCCTCCCTTTTCAGTAATGACTGGTCTTTAAAAAATCAATTAATCAAATGAACTCTGCATCCTCTGAACCCAAGACCAGAGTAACATTATCATGCAAGGAACAAAGATTAAAATGATACAGAAATGCCTGATTGCAAAGTTAGAAGCACTGGAAATAGTCACCTCTTTGGAACTGTAATAATGCAAAAGTCTTAATGAGTCTTGTCTAAATTTAGGAGAGGTTCAGGGTCCATGAAGATTAATAGGCTACATCATGGATAGGCCAAGTTGCAGAAGAAAATCGTTTTCAGCCTCTTTGTGTATTTCTATGCTGAGATTTCTCTTCTGACTTTGCACTCCTGCATTTCTATATCTTGTTCTGTTCTTTGATTATATTTGATCCCCAATTCCTTGAAATTAGTGTATTTCTCCCCCTTTAAATTTGGAATGGATTCTGACTATTCTTTTTGGCATCCAGTCTATGAATGACTGTTCTTTTTGATATCTAGTTTTGGATGAGAAGGGGAACAATATGAGGCATTTAGTAAAGCAAATGTAAAGGAGCCGAATTATGATAAGGCAAAAATATGTCCCATTACTCCGTCTCCTGAAGCCAGATTATGTACTAGAGATTTCTTTACTTAAGTCCACAAGAATGCCACCAGATTCATGACAGCCAGAGGAAAAGGATTAGAGGAACAGGTGCTTCAGAGGAAATCATCTGGCATGAGTGTGGACAACATATTGTGGTACCCATGGTACTATTACATAGGAGATACTCTGCCTGTTTTGGTTTGTATCCTTGACCAAGTTCTATTATTTGGCTGCTTGTACTTTATTGTTGTACCAGACATGGATCTTTGTATGTTTAATGTGACCCAGTTGAATATTATTGGCATTTCCTACCAAATTCAGCAACTCAAGAATGAAATATTTGCTGTTTAAGCTTGCCAATGATGGGTTAGACTAGATGGGTTAGGGCTGTACAGAATCCTTCTAAGACTCTTAGTAAGAAAAGGATAAAAAAGATAGCTTATTGTCCTGAGTTGAACTGGCTACCAGGATAGAATCTATATTACTCACATGTATTTTGCCTAGTTTACCATTGTGGCCAAACATTATATTGTATTATATAGACTAAAAAATTCTGGATTATTCAGTGAACTATGATTAATCAAAGTATAAATCAGCACAGAGCAAGTGCTAATTAAGGGGACGTTTTCTGATCAGGAGGTTCCTCTACCTATTCTCCAGCCTCAAAGAAATAACAAATCTAAACTTAATATAATTATCCTGAGAATGGCAGTTTTCATTTCAAGATTGCTCTCCTGATAAACAACTTTTCTAGCTGCAAAAATAGACCTCAGATTGCACAGGAATATCAAGTAAAATCATAAAATCCAGAAGGAAGTTAGGACTTTATGCATGTCACAGAATTCTCTTCTAACTAGGAACTCCCCACATGTGAGTCTTTCCATTTTCAGAATTTCCTTACTAGTAGTTTTTTTTTCTGTTCAATTGTGTCTGATTTTCAAAGATTGTCTGGACAAGTCCCTACAGTTTTCTTGACAAGTTTTATCATAAGTGGTTTGTCATTACCTTCTTCCTAGGACTGAGAGAAAGTATCTGGCCCAAGGTTACTCAGCTGGCTTTGTACCCAAAGCAGGACTAGAACTCACAATCTCCCAGTTTATAGCCTGATAACTTAACCACTATACCTGCAAATTCAAAGATTTGAAATCCATAATCTGGACAGTGCCAAAATATGGGAAGTTTAACACAAAGCAGAGCATCTCTATGTGACTGATGAAGTAGAGACAGTGGTAGGAAGTTCTGAAGAAGTTGCTAAACATACCTAGGAATCCAAGATTTAAAACTCTGAAAATATTTTTTTGCTAGGATTTCTATTTTTTGGCCGCTTGTCTTCACTGTGAGTTTGTCACTCATGCTGCCTTTCCCTTCCAATATAGAGGGTAGGAAACTTGCATTTTCTCATCTCTGATCCAATCAATGTTAACTGCAAAGTCCATAGCTTCTCCTTGGAGGAAGGGACTGATAAAAGGATGAATGTTATCTTGATTTGTATACATAAATCTCAGTAGAGAAATAGAGAGGTAAGAGTAGTTTTTATTTCAAGGCAGTCATTAGAGAAAGAGAATGGAGAAGGGGGAAATTCTGCAAGTGCTGGCTAATCTCTAAATATGCATCCTATAGTCTTCACCATGATGTTATTGAACATTGGTCCTCTCTTGAGAGCAAAGTCAGCTCAACCTGTGTTGACTGTGCTGAAAACTCACCATGCTCTCAGCCATACTAAACCAACTACATACACACTCTGTGGCCATTTCTGTTTGTTTGCTCATGGGTATATCAATCTCCAGGAAGTCCAAAAGCAGGTCCCCCACAAGGTCAAAGTTGAGTTTCTGGAAACAACACACTAATTGTAGAAGAAGCAATCAATAATTTGGGTGTGTGGTAGTTCCCCAGCCTTCTGTAAAACTCTTTGACCTGGCAATCTTTCTTGTCTCCCAGATCTGGGGAGGAGACATCTGCTTTCAAATGTGCCAATGGATTTTTTAGCATTGACTCTGCATGAGATGACAGTATACTTAAGGAGAAGGCGGCAGCCATGGCTAAAAGAGACCCTTTGCAGAATTACATCTTATGCACCAGTTGTGACTATTCCTAGATAAGGCATGGTCACACATATCTGAATCAACTCCTGGTTGGACAATTGCAACACGCTGTACCCAGGACTGTCATGAAGAGCATTCAGATGCTTCAGCTGGTCCAGAATGCTGACATGTGTAGTATCAGATGCTCCATAATATGTCCACAAAACACTGGCTCCCAGTAGGTTTCTGGAAACAATGCAAGATGCTAGTTGTCACCTTTAAAGACCTACACAGCATGGGACCATGTTGTTTACATGTTCGAAATTCCATCAATAAAGCAATGACACTTGGGGGCAGGTTCAGAATATATGCCTTCTGTATCATGACTGTCTTGTGAGAGAACCTCTACCTGAGATATAAATAGTCCCAGCCCCATTGAACTTCTTGCTGGAAGATCGAGAAGATCTGCCTATTTCCCAGGTACTAGAGCCAGTTTATTAATGGAACTCTGGCATGAATGCAGATGTAGCTATTATGTTATTGAGATTTTTAAGGCTCTTGGCTTGCTTTTTTCTTTTACTGGATTATAACTTTGGTTTCACCAGCCAGCATGTCATGGTAGATAGAACCCATATAAATATAACATAAATAAATAAAGGGAAGTGTAAGTAGGCCCATGATAAGGATTTTGTCATGGAGAATGACTGTGGATGCTTTGCATATGAGCAGAGATTATTATCGTGATTCAAGTCATCCAACAACTGGCCCCTTCTATTGATCCAGCATGAGCAGCTCATCCAGCAATTGGCCCCTTCTGTTGATCCAATGTAGAGTTTGCCAGGCATAATTGGAGATTCTTCTGTGTTCTTTTCATGGTGGTGAAAAGTGTAGAACCTGGTCTGAATCACTGCCGCCGCTGCCACTTTCTTTGTTTCCTCACCCTGGTAGTGTTAGACGCTAGATCAGTGCAGTTCTAGATAACAGGTTTATTAATGTTACAAAGTTACAAGAATTTATCCAACTGCCTGTTGAACACCTGCACTTCCAGGATAAGGCTAATGGTCCTCATGAGGGGTTGAACCACTGGCATTTGTGTATGCATAGTGACTCAAGGCTGATTCCCCTCTTTACTCCTGGCTCTGCCCTTCCTTCACCCACAGACAGCTTGAGAAAGCACACAATCTACTCTGACATCTACCACTTTCATTTGGGGACAGCAACTATATTGGCTTCATTTCTGAGAGCCAGCAAAATATAGATTGTGAATAGTTTTCAAATTGGCAGACTTTCTTCCCATCTTAAAGATGGAAGGAAGCACATCAGCAGACCTGTATGGATGAGCCCTAAAAGAAGATCCACTGAATTCAGTTTATACTTCAGAAACAAGTTATAAGATTATAACCCAAGTAAATTTTGATATGCTTAGAATTTGTTAATACATTAAACCCTGAACTGGGCTCCCCTAACTTGCCAACCACAAACTTCCCATCCCAATGAGTATGCTGTGTGAACTTGTCTTAAAAGAAACAGATATAATTAGACTTTATAAGGGCTGTTTTGTATGAGGAAACTTGACAATCAATCCAATTCTTATTACAGCCCTAATTTTCTTAGAGGGTTGGCCCTCGGGAGGCCATTTCAGATGACATGGAAAGATGAGGCCAGCACTTTATAGTTCAATGCATGCGTAGAGCAAATCTGTATAAGTTGCAGACTCAGGGAAAGTAGTTCTCTCTTGGGAGTTGACAGTGAGCAGATATGATGGACGAGATGCTACTTGAAATATGCTCAGCAAGGTAAAACTAATGGAGTGGGGCTGATTTGGCCTACCAAAATAGAAACCAAGAGAAATGTGATGGTTCTTGGAAGGTATAAATCACCAGTCTCCCAAAATAAGATTTCTTCCAAAGATGGACATGGAATGGTATTTTGACAAAATATTATTTCCAGGTGCACAGAATGGAGAACAGCGAAATGATTGCAGTTATTGCCTCCCCAACATTGATTCTTAAAGTGTTTGATCTGTTTTCTTCACTGGTCCCATCTTTATCCCTAATTTAAGGGTTCTATCCAATTCACTAAACCAAGAACTAGTCCAAGGGCTTGTGGTTTACAGTGTTACATGAATACAGCCCACGGTGATTTGGAAATTTGTAAAGCAAGCAAGCAAATCAGGATGATTCAAGGATGCAGAACTCAAATTCTCAGTGACCACATTCAGCATAATCTGTGATGAAGGATGCTGGGAGTTGTAGTTCATTAAAATCTGAAGTTTGCTGTTTGCCTCTCCAGTTTTGGTGGAGGTGTGATTCCTCCTTGGTGGTTCCATGATTACAGTATTGTTTTCTGCCTGATAATACTACTTTAAATAATACTCTAAACCACATATCACCGAAGCTGGAAGGGGGAGCTATTATAGGTGGAGTCCTTGGTGCTCTCTGAATTTGGTTGTTTCCCTGTAGATGTTTCATTACCAAACTAGGTAACATCATCAGTGATACAGGGGAGTGAGGTGAGATTTGCTCTCTTTATAGACTAGTGGCTTTCCCTGTCAGTGTTATTATATATAAACAGGCAGCAAACCCCACACTCTCTCACAGTGATGATGTCATCTAGTTGGGTAATGAGACATCTGCAAGCAAACATCCCAGCTCAGAAAGCACCAAAAATTCCATCATTATATCACAATGCAAATCTCATGACTTGTGTTCAGTGTTGGGATGCAAATAAAAGCACATGCATTCTCATTTTTCTATCATTGCAGCTGGCTATGAACCCCTATAGCTTGTTCCTGAAGCTCCAATAACACTGTTTCATCTCATCCCCAAAGCATTGGTGAAACAGCCTTAAATCATCTTTAATTATACTCATATAAAGGTAATTTTTCCCCTTTAACTTAACAGTGATGATGATCAGCTGTTCAATTGTGTCTGACTATAAGCAATCCTATGGGCCAAATCTCACCACACTTTCTGATCCAGTGCCACTTCTTTCAGTTGCAATATGCTCCAACCCGTATCTTCTTTGATGGAGTCTAACCACTGAGTTCTTTGGCAACCTGGTTTTCTCTTCCTGCTAAGCTTTCCAAGTATAATATATTTTTCTAATGAGCTTGATTGCAAGATGTGGCCAAATTAAGTGAGCCTCAGTTTTATTATTTTGCCAACTAGGGACATGTCTGGCTTAAATTGAGGAGTCAATTTTCCTCTTGTCTAACTTTTTCATTGATCAACACTCACAACCATAGGTTGCTATAGGAAAAATGTTCACTCTAACTAATCTGCATTTGGTTGCTAAGATGATGGTCTTGTTTTTCCACACTTGATTCGTGCTTGCCATTGCCATACAGCCTGACGAAATTTGTCGCTTTATTTCTGGACCGCATCCGCTGCTGTGAGTAATCAGTGACCCCAGGAAAGTGAATTCCTCAACATATTCAGTTCCCACATTATCACTATAATGATGGCTTCATTCTGTGCAGTCATTAAGATTTTCATATTTTTGATGTTCAGAAGGAGGCCAAACTTTTCACTCTCTTCTTTGATTCTTTGCATCAATTACTTCAGTCTATCCTGGGTTACTGAGAGGAGGATTGTGTCATCAGCATATCAAAGGTTGTTGATGGTTCTTCCTCCAATCTTTATCCCAATGCCCACTGTGTAAACAACACCTCCTTGGCACTTGATCCAGAGTTTTTTGGATGTTGGCATGAAAAACTTCTATTTTTGGTTTTGCTACATCACTTGTTGGAGCATAGACTTGAACAATTGTGATATTAAGAGGCTTAGTGTGAATTTGAATGGTCATTATATGATCACTTACTGTTGAAAAACTCATCATAGCTTTCTTCTTGCAATGAAGGCCATTCCGTTCCTTTTCATGGTTTCATGTCTTGAGTAATAGATGGTGAATATTTGGACTGGAAATAACCATCATCTGTCCAGTATAATTCACTAATGTGAAGGAGGTCTATTTTCAGCCTGATCATTCCCTGTTTTGGGAATTCCAAAACAGGGAATTCCCAACCATTCCTTGGCTCATTCCTCTGACATTCCAAGTTGCCACTTGATGTGTCTTTGTGCAGCACAGAACCTTGCTTTTGCCAATGGCACCATCAACATTTGAGGTTCCTGATAGGCTTGTCCCAGGCACATCATAAAAACCAGGGGTACTTATTGAGGGTCCTTGCTCTTCCCCAGATGCACGTTGATCATAAGGCACCATATCAAAATTGTATGAGAACTGTTCCATGGGATTTTCTTGACACATTTTTATGAGGTAGGTTGCCAGGTCTTTCCTCAACCTTTCCCATTTCTCCAGGCTTGGGACCAACATACACACATGTGATGATAAGTGTGCATGGATTAACCTAATAATAACCTACCATAACATCAACACTGCACCATTTATCCTGTTAAATGCGAGAGCCAAAGATAGGGTAAGACTTCCTCTATGTTTTTCTCTTTGCTCTGATTTCCCATATTTGTTCGTTTGTCTTGTTCATCCTGACCCCATTTACAATTTTGTACAAAGAAGAGACAGCAATATGATAGCAAGAAATCATTGAAGGATTATAACAGAGAGGCTAACAACTTCTGATAACACTGAGTGGTATAAAAGTAAATTAGTTCCAATGAAACAGGTAATTGTTTGAAAATCATGAAAATTTTCTGCAGTGCTGAAATTGCAAAACCAACTCAGCCCCTTAAAACAAAACAAAAAAATATTGGAATTTGGGGAGGAGGGACCATTTAGGATAACAAAATGAAGCACACTGAAATGATCATATGGATGTCTGATATAGAAATACAAGGCAAATCCGAACAAATGGAAAATATTGTTGTAACAACAAAAATTGAAAGAATACAAAGCTAAGAGTGAAGCTTAAGCATGTATGGGCTCAGGCATCTATCAACAAACACTTGATTTCAAATATTCTTACTTGTAAAAAAATACATACTTTTAAATATTCTAGAGGTACAAAATGTAACAAAATTTAAAAAATCTCTAAAAGGTGAAGAACAAAACTCACATATAACTTGTATTGACAAAAAATTGACACATACATTTGGATTTAAAAAGTGTCTGGAAAATTTTTGAATTAATAGGAAAATTACAAGCTTTAAGATAATGTAATGGTAAGTGGGAACAACTCTGATGGCAAACATAAATGAACTTGGAGAAGTCAAAACAGGGAGGAGTCTCTTTGACTCCATCACTTTTTATTATGGCTAATTCTATTGACCCTATTTTTGAACAGAAAGTTATAAGGTTATAAATTTATTTATTTATTAAACTTATATGCCACCAATCTTGTGAAGGTTGACTCTTGGTATCTTACAATACATAAAAATAAAAACAATATTAATAACAGAGTTAAAATTGATCCATAAATTTAAAATTTAAAATAAATGGGGAGGAGAGGAGCAACACACATGAGGGAGGTGAAGCAACTTAATTTATTAGGCATCTATATGATGACATCCCTCTCTTAGGACTCATCTTAAGCCAACTGGCAGAGCAAGGTCTTCATGGCCTTTCAAAAGTCCAGGAGAGTGGGGACATACCTCACTTTGGGTGGCAGGATGTTCCAAAGGGCAGGAATCATGGCAGAAAAGGCTCTTCTCCTGGACCCAACCAGCTGGAACTCCTTGACTGATGGGGTCCACAGCATGTCTCTTCTGCTGGGCCTGGTGGAATGGGCCATTCCCATTGGGGTAACCTGGACCCATGCCATGAAAGGCTTTAAAGGTGATAACCAACACCTTGAATTGCACCTAGAAGCAAACTGGCAACCAGTGCAATTGCACAATGGTGTAATGTGGACCACCCTAGAGGCCCCAAAAATGGTCCACACTGCCGCATTCTGCACCAGATATAGCTTCCAGATGTTCTTCAACAGTAGCCCCATGTAGCGTGCATTGCAATAATCCAAATGTGAGATCACTAGGGCATGAGTGACTAAGCACAGGGACTTCTGGTCCAGGAAAGGGTGCAACTGGCACACAACACAAAGTTGTGCAAAGGCTTTCCTAACTGTGACTACTACCTGCTCCTCAAGCAGGAGTCGCAAATCTAGGAGAAGCCCCCAAGTTGCCC
>JANHZU010001871.1:201764-212549 GCA_032468055.1 Acrochordus granulatus
AAAGCTGGCTTGAAACTCAACATTAAAAAAACAAAGATCATGGCAACCGGCCCCATCACTTCCTGGCAAATAGAAGGAGAGGAAATGGAAGCAGTGGCAGATTTCACCTTCTTGGGCTCCAAGACCATGGCAGACGGTGACTGCAGCCATGAAATCAAAAGACTCTTGCTCCTTAGGAGGAAAGCTGTGGCAAACCTGGACACCATATTGGAAAGCAGAGATATCACCTTGCCAACAAAGGTCCATACAGACAAAGCTATGGTTTTCCCAGGAAAATGGCTGTGAGAGTTGGACCATAAGGAAACTGAGTGCTGAAAAATTGATCTCTTCAAATTGTGGTGCTGATGAAGACTCTTGAGAGTTCCTTGGACTGCAAGGGGATCAAACCTGTCAATCCTGAAGGGAAAGAATCCTGATTGTTTATTGGAAGTGCAGATACTGAAGCTGAAGCTCAAATTCTTTGGCCACCTAATGCAAAGAGAGGACTCATTGGAATAGATCATGAAGCTGAGAAAGGTTGAAGCAAAAAGAGAAGGGGGCGGCAGAGGATGAGATGCTTAGATAGCATTGTAGATGTGATGGGCGTGGATTTGGGTGGACTCTGGGAGGCAATGCAGGAGAGGGAGATCTAGCATGCTGCTGTTCATGGGATTGCAAAGAGCCAGACATGACTGAGTGACTGAACAACAACAAAAGCTGTAATACACACTTTTAATATTGAATGAAGAAACACCCTTCTTCCTTTCTACTTCCTTTCTTCTTTTATAGTTTTTGACTGATTCACTGGTGCAGATGGAATACATACATACACATACTTATATACGTATACAGTATATGCATTTATATATACAGTATACACAAACATACATATATATTTTCTTTAGAAAAAACTTTAGAATCCTCAATTTACAAAGTTAGCTCTATTTCTGACCCTTCCTTCCTTCCTTCCTTCCTTCCTTCCCTCCGATACTTTATTGGCCAAGCATGGTTAGACACACAAAGAATTTTACTCTGGTACAGCAGCTCTCAATGTATTTGCAAGACAACAGTAAATGAGATAATGACAAATAAAAATATATATTCAGCATTAAAGTGTGCATATAGTAAAGTATAGAATTAGAACCACAATCTATTGATAAGTATGTATACATATTAGACAGGACTTCTGGATTCCTCCCTTCCTATGCAGTACCCTGATGGCTCAGAACTGAACAAAGTACTTCCCAAATGTAAGATATTAGGAGTTTCTGATGCAGTTTTTTTCCAAAATCTCCTTGAGACTCATTTTGTATTCTGAAGCTTCAGACACAGCATAGGTAATACATCATTTCTTATGCAGATGACATCAGAATTATGCACAATTTTTCCTAGTTATTTAAACTGTCTTTCTGTATAATTTTGTCTTCAGAGACTGTCATTTCTTTTTTTGTATTTTTCCAAATGGAGAAAAAAATGAATAGAGCTTTTCTAAGCCATTCTTCTGCCTAGCTGCCCCTTTACTTTTATCAAATGTACCTAATTGTTCAAGCTTTCCTAGTCTGCAAGGCAGCTGAACTGCAATCATTCAAATAATTTCCATGTTGGTTGGGATGATGGTCATCTGCTGACTCATAAAGTCCTGTCTTTTCATTCAATTTTTAATGTTCTATGAATTGATAATTTTAAAATCCCTGCACCGGGATTGTTAGAAAATGGAGGATGTAATCTTTATTTATTAAATAATACACTCAAACACACTATACTTGTATACAACAAAAGTTGGTTGTAGCATTAAACAGCTTGTACATAAATATATATAATAAAATACATAACAATATCTATCACCTATCCCAAAGATGATCTAAACATAATATTGGGTTGTGTTCTCCTAATCACTGAGAATATGTAAAATTATAATTGGCAGACAGCTAACATGATGTATTGGTTAAAATTGGTTAGACCCAGGAAAAAAACAGGTTCATATTCATTTTCTGACAATTGAAGCTGAAGATCAGACTCTCTGAACTCCTGTACTACTCTTTTGAGCTATGTTGTTTACTCGATTACTTTGTCTCAGATTTCACCCCATTCTGCCCCACAAGATTATTGTTGTGACTTAACAGAGTAATAGTAATAGTGATAATAACAACAATTAGTACAAGGCATATGTACTATAAGAATAAATTTTAGTTAGAAGTTTTTCCCCAGCCTATGTAAAGATGCCAATAATTGTATTAAAGACCACACCGAGTTCCTTTTTTTTTTTTTACTGTAATGATGCATCTTCCATTCTGGATTACTTGATCAAGGTTTAATATGTTTAGTAGGTAATAATTTCTTAAATGATGTTCATAGTATTTCTGGTTCAGTTTAACCATAAAGTAAGAAATGTGAGATAAAAGATTTTAGGATCTATCATAGTATGACTTATTATTTTGCCAAATATGTCTTTCTCCTTTGAGATATTACGATGGCAGTTGGAAAACAGAAATGATTTGTGCATTAAAGTTATTTCCTGCCCATTCCATGCTTTCACTTAGCAATGACTTAAATCATAAATTAGTGTGAGATTTAAAAGGTATATGATAGATAAATGGCACTTTTCCCTTGATGTCGAATGCTAATGATTTTTTTTACTCCTGGTTCTAAAAAGTCACAGATGTTCATACAAAGATAGCTCCAGTTTCCCATAGAATTTTCTTCTCCTCTAAGATCCATCAATCAAAGAATACTCAGAGGGTGAATTGTCATATATTACTCCGAAAGTCCAGAAGAGCTTTCCAGAACAATTGTCATGAAGATTTCCACTGAAGTCACTCATAATCAGAGCTGACATCATTTCAGCTTCAAAGCTGTTAATACTCAGAGGGGTTTGAAGGAATCAGAAAAAATGCTATTAAAACCAAAGATGTTTCTCAAATGAAATCAGATATTTCTGTTACAACTCTGGAATCTCCTTCCTCATCTTTTCAGATGATAACTTCAGGGTGGGGGAGAGAGATCTTTTCTTCTTCTGATTGGGTGTGTAGATTTTGAATTTCCCAGTCTTTGCTGGACTCTGCCTCTCTCTAGATTAACATGTTTCGTTTTGATTGATAACTCTTTTATATCTAGGCCTCTGGGATTGTTTTCTCCCTTTACTTCAGGAAAGTAAACTCCTAAATGTTGAACCATCTCCCTTTGAAAAATTGGTTACGGAAAAGTAGCAGAAACTCAATTAAGATGCTGAGAGTGATGACTCATGAATTTGGCACATTACTGTAGCCACACATTTGCACCCTCTCTCTCATTTTAGTGCACATTAATGTGAGGTGACATGAGTGTTGACAGTTCAATGCTTCATTTCACATCTTAATTAATGCAACCCAGCTAATTGGCAAACTGTGTATGTTATGCGTCTCTATGTCCTGTATTTTGGCTCATTACTGAAATATCTGACAAACCTCTTTGCAGGAAAGATTAAACATAATCCATGCTCATCTCTTTTTATCTTGATAAAAAAGAAGGACATCAAAAGTTCTGCATCTCAGAAGGGTTTGGGGCAGGAAGAAGTTTCTTTTCATTTTATGCTTTACAAACTAGAACCGCACACAAATTAAGTGATCTTTGATCCTGATGTAAATTTTGCCAATTGGGAGAATGTAAAGTTGTTGCCAAAAGTAAAGGCACTGCTGAGGCAGCAGATAGGAGAGAGGGATGTTGAGAAACAACTTCCATTATGAATTGTAATGCCCTCATATTAAGATGTTTAGCCAACTGCTCTCTCTTGCAGGAAAAGGTCAGTCTCAGAAGTCTTTTGATCAACTGGGAAAAGGGTAGGATATAGGTCAGGCAGAAAATAGGCTCATGAATAATTGATCATGAGGCTGTAAATACTAGTCATATGCAGATTTGTGGAAAAAATTAGACAGCCATCTGTTGAGGATGTTCAATTTGGATCCCTGCATTCAGCAAGAGTTGGACTTAATGGTCTCAGTGGTCTCTTCAAGCTACATTATCCCATGATTCAAATCTCTTCCATGCCAGAATCTCCATTAATGGGGCATTATTCTGAGCCATAATTTTTTTTGCCATTTAAATAAAAATGTAACAAATCAAATTGTACTTTTATTTTGGTTAAATACCATCATAAAGAGGGGAGGGGTAGAGAATTAAAAAGCATAAAACATATAATGGAATAAAATTACACATAAAAAGCAAAAAAGTATAAAAACAGACATTTTTAAAAAATCTAAAAGGAGTGATAGAAGCAGTAGATAGTTAGGGGAGCATGGAAAACTATTAATATTATTTAATCTACTTTAATATAGAGCACACTAGAACAACGAACTAGGTCCTCAACCTGGTTTATGGCACAGGTCTTCTTCTGATGGATTTTAAGTGCTGCTGCACAGAACCTGACAATGTTGTACTGTATGTTGTAACAATGTTGGTACAAAGCAGCAGAAAGGTCTCCAGTTTATATAGTAATGATGAGATGAGTCTAGCATAAATGTATTTGTAGTACTGGCACTGAGGAAGTACATATTCTGTTATTTCTAAATGTCCAGAGTCATAGGGGCATTGTCTCTCTGGGTAGGGGATCTTCCTGTATCAATGTTCATTGGCAGCTGATGGGAGGATACAATATTGTGCTAGAATAGTGGATCTCAAATGGTTAGGTACTTCAAGATTAATTAATTATACCATAGGGAAGGCAGAGTACCTGTTGGATTCACTGTTTATTTTATTTTTATTTAAGAAAATTTATATGGCCACCCAACTCACTCTCAGTGACTCTGGACAGCTTACAAAATAAAACCCCAATACAAAAACCCCCTCCCCCCAATAACAACAATCAAACCAGCCATTTGATAGGCTCCGTTTCACTCTGATGTGTTCAGGGACTTGTGAAAGAGTGTTAAAGAAGGGGCCAGTCTTATCACTGTAGGGATGATGTTCCATACAGGGGGCACCACCACAGAAAAGGTCCTTCTTCTTGGTCCCATGAAGATGGACCTTCTTAGGAGAGGAGACCACAACTTTCCTTGCCTCTCTACTATAGTTGATCAGATAGATACAATTGGGAAGAGGCAGTCCTTAAAATAATCTGGTTCCAAGTCATATAGGGCTTTAAAGGTGACAACCAGCACCTTGAATTAGATCTGGAAGTAAATTGGCAGCCAGTGTGGCTCCCACAGGAAAAATGACACATGTGTAAGTTTAGGTTTGCACAAAACCATCTGGGCTACTGCATTTTGAACCAATTGAAGCTTCCAGATAGTTTTCAAAGTCAGCCCCATGTAGAGTGTTGCAATAGTCAAGATGGGAGGTAACTAGGGCATGAGTAACTCTGAGCAGGGATTATTGATCCAAGAGGGCATAACTGACACACAACATGCAGTTGTGCCAAGGTCCTCCTGGCTATGACTGCCACCTGTTCCTCAAGTAGGAGTCAAGAGTCTAGGAGAATCCCCAGATTATGCACTGGATCTGTCAGGGGCAGTGCAATGCCATCGAAGACCAAAGATGGCAATTCTCCCTGACAATCAATCAATCTCAAACAATCCCAAACCCAGAGCCATTCTGTTTTGCCAAGGTTCAGTTTCAGCCCATTACTCCCTATCCAGCCCTTAACAGCCTCCAGGCATTGCAAGAGGAAGGTCACAGCATCACTTAAGTTGCCATGGCCGAGACATACAGTTGGATGTCATCAGCATTTTGATGATATCTCAGCCCATGGTAGTGGATGATCTCACCCAGTGGCTTCATGTAGATGTTAAACAGAAGCAGAGAAAGTACTGAATCCTGCAGGACTCCAAAAAAAAGGGGACAAGGGCCGGACCTTTCGCTTCCTATCAACACTGACTGAGAGCAACCAGAAAGGAAGGAAGTGAACCAGGACAACACAGTACCTCCAACTCCCAACCCCGGAAGCTGCTCCAGAAGGATACCATGGTCGATGGTATCAAAAGCCACCAAGAGATCAAGTAGAGTGAGGATGGATGCACTACCCCCATCTCGCTCTTGCCAGAGACCATCAAAATCTCAACCAATGCTTTTTCCATCCCATATCCAGGCCTGAACCCTAACCGGAAAGGGTCCAGATAATCCATTTCATCTAGGAAACTCTGGAGCTTCAGTGAAACCAACTTCTCAACAACCTTCCCCAGAAAGGGTAGATTGAAGACAGGATGAAAATTATCAAATAGGATGGAATCTAAAGCTGGCTTTTTAAGAAGAGGGCAGACCATAGCCTCCTTAAAAGGCTGGGGAACTACTCTCTAGGGATAGTGGGGACTTGACTTGGTCCAATTGGTGCTCTATGTCTGCTACACATAACTTAATGATGCTTTACTTAATTTAATGATGCTTTTATAATTTAATGATGCTTTTTTCCAGCTAATCATATCCCATGCTGAATAGAAGGCACAGAATGAAAGCCCAAAGATAAAATTTTAGTTGTCACTGTCTTTTTCTTTGTGGATCATCATATCAAAATCATCAAAAAAAATCAAAATCATCCCTCATAGTCAATGAGGCAAAGATTAGAGGGTTAAAAAGGATAGTTTAAACCAATAATTGAGTATGGTCACCTATATTCTAGTTGTACTTTCATGAGGCCTGTCTCTAGTATGAGGGTGGCATTAGAAATATATTTTGGGGCTTGAAGGGCCAATCTTAGACATTTGGACTGACCAAGTTCTAATGGTGCAAAATTGGAGAAGGATCCCCACTGGACCCCATAGAGAGGTTGTGCTACTGGCTTGGTTTCAAATAATTTGACTGTTGCAGGAATGTAGTGGCCATCTCTTGCCTTGAAGAATTTAAGGATGGCAAATGCACATCTCTGTACATTTTCACATTTTCAGCGATGTAGTCACCATAGTGTTTCCTACTTGGCAATATATAGGACTGCTCCCAGATATTTAAAATAAGAGACCTGCTCATTCTTATGGCCAGAAGTATATCTTTCAGTATAACTTATCTTCCAGAAGTGGCCCTTGGGCCTTTTGACAAATGCTATGATTTTGATTTTCTATAATTGAGTTCTAGCTAGTCTTCCTTACAATACTATGCTGGTTCTCTCAGTCTTCTTTTAAGGCCAATAGGTGTTCTTAAGAGTATTGCTGTATCATCTGGATAGAGTAAAACAGAAATGTGTCTTCCTACTAATTTTGGGAATTGAAATTTCATGTTGAGGAGATGGCTCAACATGGAGTTGATATACAAGTTGAATAAGAGTAGGGCCATATGCAGCCCTGCTTTGCCCCTTTGTTAGTTCCAATGGCAGTGGTGAGGTGGCCCTGGGGATTGCATTATACTTTAGTGATGTCCTTTCATAAAGCATACTTAGTAGATGAAGTAACCATGAATCAATCTGGAGGCCTCCAGTTTTTCCCATAGTTTGGCTACTTTGAAGTCCATGAAGGTAACATAAAGGGAGGTAGTGTTGGGGAGGAGTATTTTTCAATAAGATGTTGGAGCACTAAGCATTGGTTGATGGTGGATTGTTCTTCCCTAAATTCAGCTTGCCCTTTTTCATGTATTGTTTTCTTGTTCCAGCCAGTCATGGAATTTCCATTGTAGGTATCTTACATAAAGATGGTTGATTGTGTTGAGGAGGCTGATTAATCTGCAGTTGGTGGGGCCATCCTTTTACCTTTTTTGGTAAATAGGGACAATGACTACAAGTCCCCAACCCCTGGGTTACTCAGTGTTGATGTAGATAAATGGAGAGCCCAGAAGCCCAAATTGTTTTTAATGGCTTTTGGAGGCATTAGATCTTTTCCCTGCTCTTAATTGGCAATAAGCTTCTCTTCCATAGGGAGAAAAATAGGGGAGGTTGCAATAAGCTTGCAGTTATTCCATCTGTAAGCATTCCGATGGATTTCCAGGAAGAGTGTTTTTTCTATAGCACATGGCAGTGGTTGATTAAATTAACTACTTCCACATGCCTGGAGGAACAGGCTGCCAGAGTGCCAGTTGTGGCCAGCTTCTGCTGTCATATTAACCCTCTGATTTCCATAGGGGATTACAGATCAAGAGCTTGTTGGAAGCTATCTTGGCTGCAATTTCATTTAGCAATTGCAATATAAGGATCAATGTTTCTGCATTCAGAAGACAGATTTCATGGAAAGATGTAATAATGTAGTTGGGGGAGGGGTTTGCAAGAGGCTTGTTCCAGTGAGTTCTCTCCCTGCTCCAGGGAAAGATTTGGGCCAAGTCTTTGAAGACTTGGGGAGGTGCCTGCCTTGTGCCTGGGTTCTGTGTTGTCATGATGTTTGGAGTGAAAGTGGTCCTAAGGTGGTGGACCTATTAATCACATTTTTTTTGTTGTCTCTGTGATGTGGAGATAGTAATTGATTCTTATCTGTTTCCATGTGCAGTAAGATTTATGGGTCCCAGTATCATTGCTAAGGCTGGTCCAGGGTTTTGTTGTTGTTGTTGTTTTTTCTTCTGGTTGGCATTTTTGGAGTATAGGATTAAGCCAGGGGAGAGTTTATTTCAGAAGCTGCTCATGTGTTGGCTCCTCTCTGCCTTGGGAACAAAGGAAAATCCCCCCACCAACTGCTGTTTATTTTGGAACAACAGGCAAAAAAAATGCTGTTTTCTTCCCATCAGTCAGAGAAAAAAGAGAAAAGTCCACTTTTATTTGCTTGGCTTAGGCCAATATGCATGGCAGTAAAGTTCTCCAGCCACCATGCCCCTGATATAGCTGAGCTTTGTAACAAAAAATCTATACCTCTTTGCTATTCACAATGTTCCCTAATAGATGGAATGTCTGTTCACAACTTTCTGGAATATTTATGATTTTTACTACTTCCCACTGAAAGACAGGAAAGGGCCAATGTTGTAATTCAGGACAGAGAGACTGGTAATCAGATTCCTAAATACAAGGCAAAGTAATATATTTGAGAGGGCAAATGTTATATTTTGTTCTTTTTAAATGTTTGCAGGGTAAACATCTTTCTACTTAATTAAAAATATATAAAAAAGAAATGAAAATAATTACTTTTGGGTTAATTTGATTATGTTAAACTCTTGGATGAGGACTTATTAAAAAGCCATTCAGATGATACAGTCATGACTGCCATTCTGTTATCAAATGGCAGTCACCATTCAGCTATGTAATAACCAGACAACAACACATCTGTCTTCTTGAGCATATTTATAAGTAGTGGATGAATGCTATTAGTTACCTTAATTAGTTTCATTGTTTCTAATTGACAGCTAGTAGAGTCAGCTTTCAAACTCTGAAGCAGGGGTGTTATCTAGCTAATCTGGGCTACTGAATACAAACTGCTTATCTTTCATCTCTTCTTGGGCTTCTTCCTGAGGAACATGTTCCTGGATGCTGGCCCAGAGTTGAGTACGCATTCAGGACAGACAGAGCATGCTACCTCTTCAATTTCTTGCAAGAGAATATAGCCTCACAATGGTATAAGCATTTTTGTTAGGCTACTTCAGAGCTTTAAGTCCCCTTATAGTTATGTATAGGATGGAGGAAAAGGAATATTCACTATAATCAGTCTTTTGTACTTCGAAGAGAATGGAAGCAAATTGACTATAGTTAAAACCTATTTTCCTTAATTTAGATAACAGCCCTGCTGTAAATAAGTCATGGTCATTTGGAAATGATGGTTCAGGTTCAGATTCATCATTAATGCAGGGAAGATCTACAGTTTATTGGAAGACTGCCTACTTTATAAGCACAGGTTCCACTTTCAATTCCTGTCAACTCCAAAAAGAATTTGAAAATTTGGAAAGCCCATGTTATTCGTTGGAATGAACTAGGCTAGACAAGCTGTTGACCTCCATATATTTTGGATTAAAATTGATGCTTTGTTGAAATGGAGCTTGAAATCTCTCAAACATTTTCTTTCTTGGCAATGTATGTTTCTTCTCTCCACCTTATTCCAAGATGGTTGAGAATTTATTTTAAAATTTTCATGGTAGAATTTTGCATTGATATTATTGCTGAAGGCAGCAGAGAGTATACTACTGCTAGTGTTGCCATTTTGCTGTCTTGCCTGGCTGTCCATACTTCCCAATCTGAAGTAACACCAGTGAGGAATTCCCTCCTCATATCTTCACTTGGGAGTGAAACCAGAGAGGCTAAAGACCAATAGAAGCTATGAAATCTTTTGACTAGAAAAGGTGGGAGGAAAACATTAAAAGTAAAGCATACATATATACTGTACATAGGCTTCCAATTCTGTATGCTCCAGTAGTCAGGTCTTCTATGCATATAGCTTCATTTTTGCTACAAGGAAGCAACTCCTCTAGCTATGACATGTTTGTGAGTTCTGATGTAAGCAGATTTTTGAATATGGTATCATGTGTTTGGGGAGTTAAGATTTATTGCTGTATTTGGCACGAAGCCTGACATTAAGACAAAGTACAGTGTAGGCATGACTCACAACCCAAAAGTCCTGAGCATGCTTAGAAATGTGAACATGCATACAGCAGGAATATCAAGAGAATGAGCATCTCCTTTGCAATGGTGGAGCTAGAAAATGCTATTAAATATATGAAAGCGAGAAAAGCCAATGATATACAAACTGAATAAATACAATGCTTGGACTAAATCCCAAGAAATGGTTTCTGGACGTGTTTAATGTGTAAAGATAAAGATATTAAATATTATCATAAATTATATTACTTAATTATTATATTAATATTATATTATGTCGTACTGTCACATTATAGGATTGCCAGAACTGGGCAAGATATCAATAGCATACAACTGGGAAGGACTGAAGGGAAGAGGAGAAGGGGACGGCAGAGGATGAGATGGATAGATAGCATAGTCAGTGTGATGGG
>JANHZU010001872.1:52089-62999 GCA_032468055.1 Acrochordus granulatus
CATAGAGGAAACTCCATATATACAGCTCGAGCTTGATTGGTGGGGGGAGGAGAAGTAACTTGGCACAAAGGAAACCTACTTCTGCTAATGCTAATGTTCATTTCCACCAACTCAAAAGCCGTTTTCAATGAGCACTAGCTACTCTCCAAATGAACACTCCATTCTACCAGGGAAATTATTAACTCACATCAGTTTTCTTCCCCAAAACAGACCTGTCTCTAGTTCTGTCTTGAAGGTAGACAGCAGAACAGAATGAACACTCCAAACAAGAAATATCTCTTACTTTTCACTAAAGGACAGATTGGAAGATTTACAATGACTTGACATTTCTATCAAAATTTTTCATTTCTTTTCCATGTTCCTGACAGCAGCAAGGTGCTATTTCTCTCTTTCTGGGTTCATTAAATATTTGGACAGGCAGGGCACAACAAAGTAGGAATGAGAAATCAGCTTAATTTAATAATAACCCTCATTTTTTGTTTCTTATTGTGGGTCACTTTCTGTGTATTACAAAGATAACATATTTTCTGTTCACTAAAAAATCTAACAGATATGCAAGCAAGCAAATGAAAATTATAGCCCTTTAGCACATAATTTCTTTACCAATTGTAAATTTTCACCAGAAAGTAATTAATATTTATCAATTAATTCCCTTGATATATTTTCAAGACAGAATTATGAACAAAAAGTTAGTGGGAAAGTTTTATCAAACGTTATACTCTGATCTCCATATAGTACATCTTGCTTTAGTTTTGTCTAAACCATACGTATTCTGGTGTTACAGGTTTATGGTGTTTAACAAGACAGTACCAATTGAATAATTTCAATCTTTGTTTAATATAAACTGAATTATAACCATAAGATGAAGTGGCCATCTTAAGCACCTTTTCATACTAATTCTATATCTGATCAACCTTTACTTGTGATGTCCTGTGAAATTATTTCTGTATGATCAGAAGGATAATTTTTTTTGGACATAAAGCTACAGCTTTAATAGAAATTCCATGCACATCTTGTGATGGCTACTCCAAAGCTTACTCATCCTAAAGAGCAAAATTAAATTAAAACATTTTGCTCTAGAAAGGACTACTTTTAAGATTTAAAAAATGTTTTCATTGGGTTTTCTTTTAACAGAGTTTTTAATCAGACAAACCAGCTGATTTGACATCAGCAATGCTTTCCATTCTCTATTGTATACATCTTATATACTAAGAAAACCCTCCAGATATTGATGTGCTTATTTCAGGTCCTTCTTTTTCCTTCATGCAGTGTGGTTTTCTGCTTCCATTTCTCTTAATTTTGTCCCTCAGAATCCAAAGCCTTTTCTGAATTATACTTCAAATATATTATACATACATGAAAATACTATTTAGAAACATTACTTTTCAGGAGATAGAGGGTTTAAGGCAAGGCAAGATATTTTCCTTCTGGTACTCTGAACTGACACAACTGTTTCCCACCTCCACATTGTCCAGGGATTTACAATGTACATTCAGCATAGGGGTACACCGATGAATTATGTTGTTGGTCCTGAGTGCCCATTGAAATAATTGTTATATTTTCATAAGGCATGATCCACAGGAACATGGCACAGGCGTGGTTAATTTGCTTTGTTTTCATCTTACTAGTACATTCCCTAGAGATATAGCATTCTTTTTTTACATCTTTTCAGACAAATACAAACCCCTTTTAAAAGGTGCTATAAATGGTCTTGAAAATATAAAATATAGCATCTATAGCATCTGCAATCATTGTTTTGTTGTTGTATTTCTGGAGATGTTTTCTCTTCTTTGACTGAAGCTATTTGACACAGAATAACTATTATGTCCCATAATTCTTTTTTTTTCTTCTTCTTGCTTTTTGTACCATGAAGGCTGGATGCTTTCTTGCTCTTTATTTCCTTTTTGAGTTCTTTTCACTGGAAACATCAGCAGTAAAACGCAAGCAATATGGAGGGAGAAATACCAGGAACTAAGCAAAGGAACAGAAATCAAGAGGTTTGATTATTATATGATAATGTTTCAACACTTCTACACTTGTCAGAAAATCAGCAATACCATACATCCTATTTGTGTGTAGGAATGCATAATCTAAGTAATAATAATAATACATAATATATAACCCAGCCATGCACACTTGTTATCACATGTGTGTATGCCGGTCCCAAGCCTGGAGAAATGGGGAGGGGAAAAGACTTGGCAACCTATCTGGCAAAAATTTGCCCAGGAAATCCTAGGAACTCAATCAATTTCAATATGGTACCTAATGGTGAGACCCCAATGTGCAACTGGGAAGAGCAGGGACCCTCAACAAATATCCCTGTTTTTTATGACATGGCTGGGGCAAACCCATTAGGAACTTCAGGTGTTGATGCTGCCGTTGGCAACAGCAAGGGTCTGCGCTGCACAAAGATACATCAAGTGGCAATTTGGAATGTCAGAGGAATGAGCCAAGGCAAATTGGACATTGACAAACAGGAAATGGTCAGGTTAAAAATTGACCTCCTTGGCAATAGTGAATTTAATCAGACAGATGAAGGTTATTTCCAGTCTGAGGACTTTACCATTATTACTCAGGATATGAAATCCTGAAAAGGAATGGAGTGGCCTTCATCACAAGTAAGAAACCAACAAGTTTTTGCCCAAGCTGTGGTGAGTTTTTCAACAGTAAGTGATCATATAATGACCATTCAAATTAATGCTAAGCCCCTTAATATTACAGTTGTTCAAGTCTACACTCCAACAACTGATGTAGCAGAATCAGAAATAGAGGGGTTTTATGCCATCATCCAAAAAACTCTGGAACAAGTACCAGGGAAAGACACTGTTTACATAACAGATGATTTCAACGCTAAAGTTGGCACTCAAGCTGAGGCAGGCATCACTGGCGATTTTGGATTAGGGGACAGAAATTATGAAGGAGATTGTTTGATACAATTCTGTCATGAAATTTATTTTCAAATTATGAACATGCTTCAAACAGCATAAATATCACTTGTACGCATGGATTTTACCAAATGGGCTATACAGAAATCAAATAGATTATGTCCCGGGCAGCCATTGTTGGACGAGTTTGATCTGTGCAGTGCATAGCGAAGACATATCCAGGTGTACAGTGAAGACATATCCAGGTGCCAATTGTGGCTCTGATCATGATTTATTGGTGACCAAAATCAAAGTGAAATTATGTAACACCAAGAAGATAGCAACAACTAAGAAGTTTAACACCACCAAAATTTCATCCATGTATGCAGGTGAGATACAAAATAGGTTTAAACTGTTGGAAACAGCTAAAAAGTTGCCTGACAAACTATGGCAAGACATTCAATCGAACTTTACTGAAGTTGCTGTTAAACACATACCATACAGGAACATTACTGAAGTTGCTGTTAAACACATACCATACAGGAACATTACTGAAGTTGCTGTTAAACACATACCATACAGCTATACTGATTGTTTAGCTGATCAGAGAAAAATAGCCAAAGCAGCAGGTGAACAAGAGAAAGCAAGGAAACTAAATACGGATTTTAGAGGGCAGCCAGAGAAGACAATGAAACTTACTGGGATCAGAAATGGGAACAGCTAGAAGAAGATCATAAGGGTTACATTAGGAACGCATTTGCTCAATTTGAGCAGCTTTTCGTGCACACAAAGAAATCATAAAAACAAAGAACGGAAAAAATTATAATCAACAAAACTTCAAGAACAGATGGCGAGAATACACTGAAGAAATTTTTGTTGAATACAACAAAAGCAGTGGGACTGAATCACCTCAGGATAATGTGGAAAATGAAATAGAAACTGAAATTGAACCAGCCATTCTTGTGGAAGAAGTAGTATGGGCACTAAGCCACCATCCAGGCAACAAAGCACCAGGTATTGATACCATCCCTGCAGAGTTGCTGAAGCATGTACCAATCAGAACCGTAACAACCTTATGCCAGAAAATCTGAGAAACCAATACATGGCCAGAAACTTGGAAGTGCTCAATCTTCATTCCCATTCCAAAAAAGGGCGACTCAAAAGACTGTTCCAACTACCGTACAATTGCTTCATACCTTCTGCTAAATTATACAACAACGCCTGGCATCGATCATAGAAAGAGAACTATCTGAAGTCCCAGTAGGCTTCGCAGAGGCCGAGGCACTCCTGACCATCTTGCAAAGGCTCTCTTTTTTTGTTCAACTTGTATGCTGAAGTATTCATGAGGAAGATAGATCTGGAAGAATCAAAAGTTGGGCTAAAGATTGGAGGAAGAACCTTCAACAACCTTCAATATGCTGATGACACAACCCTCCTCTCAGAAACCCAGGATGGTCTAAGGCAGTTGAGCTAAACAATCAAAGAAGAGAGTGAGAAGTTTGGTCTCCTTCTGAACATCAAAACGATGAAGATTCTGACAACTGCACAGAATGAAGCCATCAATATAGCAGTCGATAATGCCGAAATTGAATGTATTGAGGAATTCACTTTCCTGGGGTCACTGATTACTCACAGCTGTGGATACAGTCCAGAAATAAAGCAATTAATTCCATTAGGCCATATGACAATGTCAAGCATGAATTGAGTGTGGGAAAACAAGATCAGCTTAGCAACCAAACGCAGATCAGTTCAAGTTATCATTTTTCCTATATCAACCTCTGGTTGTGAAACTTGGTCAGTGAAAAAGCTAAAAAAGAGGAAAATTGACTCATTTGAGCTGTGCATTCCACGGACAGCAAAGGTGAAAAACAAGCAAGTGCTAGAACATATTAAGCCAGGTATGTCCTCAGTCGGCAATATAATAAAACTGAGACTCACTTATTTTGGCCACATCATGCAACCAAGCTCATTAGAAAAAGATATTATGCTTGGAATGCTTAGTGGCAAGAGAAAACCAGGTTGCCAAAGAACGTGGTAGTTAGACTCCATCAAAGAGGATACAAGTTGGAGCACATTGCAACTGAAAGAAGTGGCACTGAATTGCAAAGTGTGGCAAGATTTGGCCCACAGGATCACTTATAGTCAGATACGATTGAACAGCTGATCATCATCAAGTTCATCACTGACTAAAATAAAATGACCTGGCTGACTGACTGCACATCACTAACTATTGGCAACTATTCCTCATAAAAGACAGTACTATATATACATAAGACCATTGTGATTCTCAGAAGAAGAAACATACATACGAAAACCATAGTTCTTCTATCATGTAATAATCAAATCATTTATTCATGGAACATTTCCTATAAATATTAAATTGCTTTATGTGAACTTATGAGTCCTTTCATTGAAAAGCTGTTTCATTGTTAGAAACCACAAGAATAAGTGAACATGATAGGACATGATAGGATCAAACTAGAAGTAAAGAATTCTGGGAGAGTTCTGTAATTCCAGAACTGCAGCATTTTTTAAAGGAAAGCTATAAAAAGACCCACAGAATAGCTGTGCACAAGGTCACAACTAATTACTACTGCCTTGTTTGGAGAAATGAACAGAATAATAGAAAGGAAGAGCTGGATGGGATCATAGAGGACTTCTAGCCATACCCCCACCCAGTGGAGGGAACTCCACTTTCTAAGACAACCCATTTCATGAGTAAACCATTCTTAAGATTAGAAATTTCTTCCCAATGCATCCATAATAGCTTCCTAAAGTATTTCCCATTTTTTCTCCTCCCTAGAATGGTAATTATACTTCCAATGTTTAAGAAAAAATTCCAACTTTCCTGTGCTCCTTTTGACTTGAGAATCCCTTATCTGTGCAATCTCATCTAGCTCTTCTTTAAGCCTACTGAAATTGGCTCTCTTGACACTGAATATCCATGTACAACTATGCTGCAATTCCACAGGTATCTTTTATTCCAAGATTACATGGTTATTTCCTCCCTAATGGTTAGAATCAAATTTATAACAAACAATAATCTTGGTTGTCTCTTCAACCTTCCAGAAAATGAAACAGACAGAAGACTAATAAGGAATTCTGGTGACCTTGCAGTCTTGGCCAAGATGATTTTCCAACAAATGTCTAGGTAGCTGATGTCTCCTCTTAACTATATCTCTCCTCTTTGAAAATTCTGTAAATGTTGGGTGGGAATATGTCCAAGAGAGGAAGGTCAAATATTTGTTTTACTAAATTTATACCCCGCCCATCTCACTGTAATATTTATTACTTTATGGTAATAAATCCATATCAAACAGTAATACATAGAATAAAATAATAAGAAATAAAAAAATATACAGAATTCTGGACACATCCCACTATGCAAATATGGAAAGTAGGTAAGTGTACTTACTAAAAATAGAGCATTCACCAGTGTCATTGCCATTTAGCCAAGAAGGTAGATAAAAATATTCATTCATCAGCAAAGAAGCTTCAAACAGATACATTATCATTTTTGTTTTATTGTTTAATATCATGCAGAGACATTACTGAGAAGAATTTTTACTTGAGAAAAGTCCATAGTGAATTTTATTAGCAAAAATATTTTCTACATTATCAGTACTGTAAGATTTTATACAGTAACTACTATGGTTATATGAACTATTACAAGCGTGAGCTCTTTATTGCTTCACAAAGTAACTCAAGCATCTCATCAAAGTAAATATAAGAAATAGATGGCCAATGCAAGACACCTACAAGATTTACATCTAATTAATATATGGACAAGAGAAAATGAATATTGCTATTATATTTTATGGACAGTCATTATTCAAGGATAATTGTAAACAATGATTGCATATAAATTTACTCTGATATATTTCAGTGAATTTTCAGGAACTTAGAAAAAGTGTTTTGTTAGTAATATTAAAATAATTTATTGTGCAATTAATTGATAACGTATTACCTGCAATAATTTCTCGTAGTTTAGGATCAAGGTTCACTGTACATGGTAAAAATGTTTTTACATCTCGTGCTATTAGGACTGGAGTTCGTGATGACAAAAATACTTCAAAGTTTCGAATATCACCATCGATTTCTAGCAAAGGTTCAACGTCTTTAGTTGTTGGAATATTCTTTGAAATTCTAAAGAAAGCAAAAGAAGTTTCAGATTAGAAACAGTTTCTAATGTATATGTGTTTCTTTTAAATCTGGCTAGAAAAATTAATTTCAAAATTTTTTATTTATCTATCCTGTTTTTTTAAAAACTACATTTGAAACTGTAAAATGTACATGTAAAACTAAGTCATCCATAAATTGAATCTATAAACAGAATAAAAATATTCTTCTATATTATCTATGTATTCATGCCTGAAATTAGTACAAATATAATCAAGACAGAGAACAAAGAGTTAAATGTGTCAACCATCTGATTTTTGTCAAACAAGACTCCAAAAAGAAAAACCACAGCTGAGAAGTCACATGAAGCAAATTAGCTGAATTTTAATGACGCCAGCTCTGCTTAAAACAGAATATGAATAGTGTTCTGCGTATGTCAAACAATGCTTCTGTTCAGAAGCCAATAGCCTACAGATAGTTTATACATCAAAATCTCTATTCTAACCTTTTGAACTAAATACATTAAGCTATTCTGCTAAAAGATATTCATATAAATTACGAACTTTTGGGGAAAAAAGCCTCTTCTGCAAAAAAATAAAAGTACCACAATCAACCAGGAGATATCTATAAAGGAATTTAGAGCTGACCTTAGGGAAATTATGAATAAGCTGTTAAGGGAACAAGGAAGGAATCATTACGGAGGACTTGGAGAGGAGTTTAGGCAGTCCAGAGATTGAAGAAAACAGAAGAAATTAATTCCACCTTGATTTTGTTTAGTATAATATGGGACACAGAGAAAACTGAATAAGTTTTTAAGATTCTGTCAATAAACCCGATAACAATAAAATAGCATTCCTGGAATCCCTGAAGTGTCTGTTTCTTGACTTGGCCTACCTTAATGGGTTCACAATATCACTACAAAGAAAAGTGGCATAGCTCATAACCACATAAAATCAATCTCGCAATTGATGAAAAACACCAAGCAAGCACTGATACTTTTAATGGCATAGATCAGTGGTGGCTAACGTATGGCACGTGTGCCAGAGGGGACATTCAGAGCCCTTTCTATGGGCACACGCGCCATTGCCCCAGCACAGAGTTCATTCCTAGAAAGCCAGAGGGACGTGAGGCTGGGCTGCTCCCCTCCCCCTCTCCACAGGCACCTAAGGACATTTCTCACATCCCCTGCCCCTCTTCCCAGCAGCCCAATGGGAGTGCTTCCTCCCTCCCCTGTCTGGGGTAAGGTGGGTGACTCACATGCGGCATGAGGGTACGGCGCAGATGGCAGCCTGTTGAGACTGTGGTGAAGGTGATTCCCATGGTGGGGTTGGAGAGGAGCTAGGTTGGAGGAGAGCATAGCTCACAGCATGGCATCGCTGGAGGGGAGCAGAGCACTCGGGCCACAGCATGGGCTAGCAGCAGATTCTGACCATTGGCTGCTGCTCGGCTGGCTGCTGTCTGGTGACTCCTGTTGGATTGGGAGGATCCGTGCCGCCACTGCTCAAGGCAAAACGGCCTTTTCACTTTTCCCTCAGTAATGTGCCTCCGTGCTATGAGAGGGGAGAAGAGATGGGCAGGAGGGGGATAGGCTGGATGGTGCTGGGAGAAGAGGGTAGTCTGTGTGTGTGTGCACGTGTGTGTGACAGGGAAAACAAAGGGTCAATCTTCCTACACCTGAAGAGATGGGCAGGAGGGGGGAGGGCTGCCTCTTTGTGTATGTGAGTGACAGGGAAGAGGGAGGGTCAATCTTCCTTCACTTTGAAAAGATTCCCAACTGGCGTGAGGGAGACAAGACGGAGGAGAGGAGGGGGAGGGGGATTGCCTGGAAGGAGAATCTGGAGCCTGAATCTTGCAGAGTTCTTTTTCTTGAACAACTTTCACTTAATTTACGCTTTTTATGCAGCGAGAGAGAAGAACCATCGGCTCTGTTGTGAGATTTCCTGCATGATCTCAATGCACGGTGCTCGTCTTGCAAGTTGCTGCTCGTCAACCAAATTAAATTTTATTAAAAATTTTTGCACATCTTGTGAAAATCTCATGCATCTAAGTGCTCACAATCCAAAGTTCCAGTATGGGCATTTGGTCTCTAAAAGGTTTGATCATTGTCATTGACAAACCAGCAATGATCTATGGATGCAAAATGTGATATTTAAGAAAATCAAAGATGGAAAAATTTCAAGTAACACACCATGAAAAAAGTGGAAAAAAAAAGTGAAAAGTGAATATAGAACACCAAAATTCATCCCAAAACTTTAATGTCATCAGAGTGACACAAAAATGAAAATTTGCATGGGCAGGGCATACTATACATATACAAAGTATCGAAGGGCCTGAAAGATGATATATTTCTGGCCCTGCAATGTCCCAAGATGGAGAGATTACAGAAAAACCATGGATCCAGCTAGAACATCTAATACTGGCTGCATCAATGAAAATATTTGTTGATATTGTTGCTTCAGGCAATGAATCTACACAAATGAATAAACTGAAATACTTAAGTATCTACCAACCTCAAATTTCTCAGACTAATAAAACAATTTAATAATTCATCCAAACAGTGATGTTGACAGACTCCATCTACCAAGGAAAATAGGTGGGCATGGAATGTTGCAAGTACACCAGACAGTTGAAGAAGAAGAAAAATGGGCATTGGAAGACAATGTGAAGGATATTGAAGAAAATGTACTAAAGCAAGTATACCAGAAAGGCTTACTTAATACTAGAGACAAAATTGGTGTACAAGGACCAAAGGAAGAATAGAAAAAAGGCATGGCAAAGTAAAGCACTACATGGCTAGTATATTAAAAAAATAATAGAAGGCAAAGCAGATAATAACAAGACCTAGTAATGGCTAAGAGCAGGAAAACTGAAAAAAGAGACAGAAGAGTTAATTCTGGTTACACAAGACCAAGCATTAAGAACAACTGTATACAAAGCTAGAATTGAGAAGACAAAAATAGACGGCAAATGCCGCCTGTGGAAAAAAGCTGAAGAAATAGTGGACCACCTAGTTAGCTGCTGCAAGAAGATTGCACAGACTGACTATAAAGAACTGCATGATAAAATAGCAACAATGGTGCATTGGAAGATCTGCAAGAATTGCCTGCAAGAACTACTGGGATCATAAAATAGAGAAAGTAATAGAAAATGAAGAAGCTAAATTGCTCTGGGACTTCAGAATTCAAACAGACAAGCCCCTGCCACATAATATTCCAGACTTAACAACTGTCAATAAGAAAAAAAAGTCTGGATAGTGGACATGGCAGCACCTGGAGCCAGCAGAATAGAAGAGAAAGAACTGCAGAAAATCACAAAATACAAAGACCTTGAAAATAGAAATAGAACAAATATGACAAAAAAAAGCAAAGGTAATACCAACGGTAATACAGGCTTTGTGTGCAATCCCAAAACAACTAGAGCACCACTTGCACACCATTGAAATTGACAATTCACCATTAGTCAGCAGCATTACTCAGAACAGCTTACAACCTGCAACAATACTTTTAACAACATCAAAAACAGCATCTGCCTATCCCAGGTCCTTGGGAAGGACTTGATAGTGGACAAAAATGTCAAATCCAGTCTAAACATCTGGCTGACTAATCAATGAACACAAACAATAGAAGAAAAATACAGTGGTGCCTCACAAGACGAGATTAATCCATTCCAGAAGAATGCTCTTAGCGCAAAATGCTCGTAAAGAGAAACGCAGTTTCCCACAAGAAACAATGGAAAGTCAGATAATCCGTTCCACGCCCCCAAAAATATTCACTAAAAATCATTTTCAATGGAATTTGAGGTAGAAATGATTGTCTCTAACATCTGAAACAAGTAACCATGATTAACACAGGATATAAAGCAGAAATAGAGCAAACGAACCAGCACTTATGGATCTGCTTTGAGGCAGCTTCTGGCCTCGGCTGCTTC
>JANHZU010001872.1:71410-87300 GCA_032468055.1 Acrochordus granulatus
ATTTTTGGGGGCGTGGAATGGATCGTCCGATTTTCTATTGTTTTCAATGGGAAACCTCATTTCACTTTAAGAGCATTCCACACTAAGAATGTTCTTCTGGAATGGATTAGTCATGTCTTGTGAGGCACCACTTTATACTACTTCAAAAATGGAGGTAAAATGGATAGTATAAATGACAAGAAAATGACCTGAAGCCATGGGGAAAGTACTTCTTCCTCTAGTGTTTTTACTCTTTTTCAACAATCCTTCCATCACCATGATAAACAAGACATTCTGTTCATTCGTTCATTCATTTTCAAGGAAATCTGTGATTCTGTGATAATGTCTTAAATCTCAGTCAGACACCAAACATCATATAAAATTCTTGCCATGTAAAATTAAAAACTGGATTATAGTATTGCTTTCTTGACTGTTAGCATATGTAAGTAACTTCTTCCATTTAAATATAATTTTTAAAAAAGGACAAAGTATCAGCTTACCTGTAAAATATGTAAGAGGGTTTTATAGAGAGAAGTACAAATGGTACAACAGTGTAACTTATTGCTATCTGAGTCGTCATCCATGTCATTATATCATAACATAATTTAATGGTTGGAGAATTAATAAAATAATTTCTAATGTTCTTTCTAACCTAAAGAGAGATACATTTAATTAGTATATGAACATTTTTATAGAACACGTACTATCTATACAGGTCTTACAAAAAGTTACACCTAAGGCAACTAAATAACATTACCTTGATCAGTGCTTTTCTAATAAGATAACTGGTACAAACCTCTCAACGGAAGAATTGCAATTTGATTCTTTCTTTTGGAATCACAGTGATTAGCTTTAACAGAAAGTATTATTCTTGCAAATAATTGTCCAGTACAGCTCCATTGCTATCAAACATTATCATTAAAGTAACTTGAAATTCAACTAGGGTTACTTGAGAGACACAACTTTTGTGAATTTCAGTATGAATTGATCTGATAGATTCTTCCTGTACCAATACGTGAATTAAAACAGCTGTCAGCCTCCAATAGCTAACATTTAGATTTTGTACTTCTTTGAATTCTATGCTGCAGTTTTCAGCTCAAAAGAATTATTACAATGCATTTTAAATATGGGTTTTGAGAGCTAATATGTAAAAATATTACCATTTTGTATAAAGATTTTTTTTTGCAAAATAATGCAGAAAAAAAATAAAATGGACAACCAATAAAGACATATGAAAGATTGGAAACAGATCTTATCCATTCTTAATCTTATCAGTCTTATCTCATACAGTGTGAAATTAATGGGTAAAAATCTGTTAGGAGCCAATTAATCTTATCTTTCCTGTCTCACAATCAGAAAAGAGAAACTGAACCAGAGAAATTAAGTACCTTTATATATACCCTCTCCCTGGTTAGTGACCTCAGTCCATTCTCTAAATCAGAAGCAAAATGGCTGCTAAGCAAAGTGCATGACGCTGAGAGAGAGATGCTGCAAAGATCACTGGTTATTCTCATCTCATTTACATAAAGTTCTCTTGTGCAGTAAAGCCAGTGTTATTCTCATTCAGGCATGTATTGCTATTAGGTGCAGAAATTTTATTTTAAGTGCATGCATTGGTTGGAAATTTATTTATTTACTATCACCACCATATTTGCAAATGGTCACTAAATGAGTTAGCAACTAAACAAAAACTGGTTGCATTAGCACTAAATTCCATTAGCACAAATAGGAGCATCTATGTTATGCCTATATTATATTTTTTCCCAAATAATGTTCTCTTATCTGATCATTGTTAGCCCATTAACAAACATTCTATTCTGGCAGGGCCAAGTTAAAATTCTGCCCAAATATTAGTCCCAGATCGGTTCTAAAATCAGACAAATGGGCTGGATTTTCTAAAGGAATCAAATGGATTCAGACCATTAACAAATAAATTTGTCTTTCAAAATGACTTACATTTTTTGGGAACCAATACAGTAGTTCCATTTGTACAGCTCAGTTTAAAGTCAATTCTTTAGTTAGTAGTATGCTTCCACGCCAACTCAGGATTGGGAGTCAGGAAGAAGGGACACATCTGTTACTGTGCCTGCCCTTTGGAACAGATCCCAATCTTTCTGGTCTTTTGTAAAATATTGAAGACCTTTTTCTATCCTGAGGCATGAACTCATATTTAAGGAATTAATCAGATGTATGAGCAGTCTTAGGCACAAAGTATTGTTTGTTTTTGCTTAATATCTTTGTTTTATTTTAACTTCCCAGAGTCACATCTGTGAGTTGGGCAGTCATATAATTTGATTCTACAAATAATGAAATGCCATAAAACAATTCAATGATTTTCAAAAGCCAATTTTTATTATAAAGCAAGGTCTCCTGTTGTTTCTATAAAAAAACAATTTAAGATTTTAAAAATAAACACTATGTAGGTTTTGAATTCATACAATTAATTAAAAAAAGAGCACAAGTTCTCTTTACTTATAAATAAGTAACTTACTGTTCGTGCTGCAAGTGTCATTAGTACCCCTGTTAAAAAAGTTAAATAGTATCCAGGATATACTCCATGCCAAATAGCTGATAAGATAAAGGTTTGTATTGTTGGACTGAAAGAGGCTCGCTCATAGCATACTCTGAAAGATGAAAAAAATAACGCATTATATAGAAAAGCAAGAAGGAAGTATATTTCTGCAACACTGAGGCTTGCCAGAAATAACATAATTTTAAATCCCTGAAAGTTTCAAGCAGCATGCAAAACAACCAATCTTGCCAAATTTACAAATACATTATTAAGAAACTGCCTGAGGTGATAATTAATTCAGATTATAAAACAATCTTTAAGAAAATATTTTTCCATAAAACAAATATTATTGGATGTTTAAAAGTTACTGGACTTTGAAATACTTGAAAATTATTGAAAACACTTACTGCTACATTTTCTGAATTAGCTATCTAAAATATAGCTGCTGATGTTGTAACTAGACAATTCATGCCCTTGGGGTCATTGTTTCAGAGACCTTTGGTTAACTAAACAGAGAAATGCAATGACCATGGGTGTACAAAAAAAGCAACGGGAGCAGGAGTGACTTCCAACATCTGGCTTCCCCACTAAGTTTCCTTATGGGAAGTGGGCAGGAAGCATCAGAAATCTTCCTCCTTCCTCCCTCCCTTCTTCCTCCTTCCTTCCCTGCCTCCTTCCCTCTCTCCCTCCCTTTTCCTTCCTTCCCTTCCTGTCATTCAGTCATTTCCTCCCTCCCTCAAATTCCTAAAGAGTTTTCCATTTTACTTTGCTTGTGGGAAACTTGCAGGGAAATATCAGTAGGGAAGCCAGCAGAAAATTACAAGTCCAAGGTAGGAAGGCAGGTAAGTAGCTGTCGCTAAGTGGAGGAAAGAATGAGGATGTGCACAGAGATGTGAGTCAAAATGTGAGGGTGCGAAGGGTGAGGTTCGAGGGGTGATGGAGGGAAGAGTATGTTGGGTGTGTGCCAAAGATGCCACATGGATCAAGGGAGTAGGTGGGCGGGCAGCACAAGTTGGAAAGGATGCATGGAGATGTGCAAGAGGTGCCACCCAAAATTTGAAAGGTGCATGGGGGGCAGGATGAGAAGTGTGCATGGGGATGTGCAAGAGAAGATACGCAGGTCAGGGAAGGTCAGGGAAGGGGCATGGGCAGCATGGGTCAGAGAGGATATGAGGTGCAAAAGTGCTGCACAGGTTGGGGAACAAAGGGCGCAGTGTGAGCCAAAAAGAGTGCATGGGTGTTTCTTCCTCCCTCTTCCTCCTCCCCTTCTCAGCAGGCAGGTCAATGGCTACTGCTGTGTGGAGGAGGGAACAAGGGATGGCAAGACTGCAGGGAAATTGTCACAGACTGTTGAAAATGAAGATCATGTGATTTCAGCAGCAATGCAGCAGTACTGAAATAGCCACAGTTTTCTCAAATTTCATTCACTTGGAAGTCATGGGTCCCAGATTTTGGACACTTTTTGTAAGTTAGCCTATTTGAGGTACCATGGCTCAGAAATCATTGCCCTACGATGCACCATTTTGCCCACATAAAGGTCATGACAAAGAGAGTTTTAGTAGTATATATCAATCGTAGGCTATATCACCTTGACTAAATAATGGGCTGGATGATAAGGTAAGCAAAGTTCAGAGAATTTCTCCACATTTGTCTCTGCCAAAAACCCACCCTGGATAGTCAGGCGGTCCTGATGAGCAAGATAGAATGAAGTGCTGAGACTGCTGGGAGGAGAATTGCCCCAATCAAACTCATCTATCCTATCCCACATTGTTAGGAAAGTTTCTTGGGTACAAGTAATTGCAGAAAGCTTGAAGGGAATTGGCACCCCCGGGGGTTCTGGGAGGTTGCTAGAAATTCCAACTTATAGCCATGTACCAGCCTTTGTAATTAGTCTTCCTGAAACAAAGGCAATGGGACAGTAGGTAATTAAACAAAATGGTTTCAGCCTCAAACTTCATTATTAGCAAGACTATTATCTCCAAGTCTTGGGGATAAGTTGATAACACGGAATTATCAGCAACAGTATAATACTTTATATTCTATGTAAGCTACTGAGGGTCCTTTTGATTACAGTGGGATGTAAGTAAATCAATTAATCAACCAATCAATGTACCTTTTGAGCCAAAGGGCTGTCTGTATATTCCAGTTATCAAGAAACATCTTGAAACTTGTTGAAAACTGTAACATGAATGCAATATTGTATTATTTCATAAAAGCAGATATAAATTCTGTACTGTATACTTCAGGATCTTTGGTGGCTGCTTTAAATCAAAAGTAATATTTTCCAAGAAATTTTTTCCCTCATGCTATCATTCAGCTGAATACTTAACTCATGCTATATGACAGGACATAATGATTATTATAGTGCTAGGAATTCTAAATTAACCCAGAAGTTCTGTTTAATGTGTGTACATACTTATCAATAGATTGTGATTCCAATTCTACATTTTCCTATATTTCCTTTTCTACTGGTTGCACATTCTAGATGCACACTCTACTGCTGAATACATAATTTTGTTTATTAATGCTATTATTTTGTTTACTAATGTCTTGCAAGTACACTGAGAGCTGATTCCTTGCATGTCTAATCATACTTGGCCAATAAAGAATTGGCCTATATAAAGAAGACTTATAGAATAAGTCTTCTTGAAAGGAATTGGGTTACAAGAATTTCAGCAACTGGACAATTTCCCATTTTAAATCAAGTTTATCCTAATGTATTATGGCAGAGACTTCTATAGTTATCGCTATCTAAAGATCTTTTCACTGATAATAAAGCTTCAGATAGCTTTCCACATAGCTACATTTTATATCAAAGCAAGTATTTATTGTATTCTATGGAATAAAGAAGTCATATTCACACAGTATGTAGTGTACTCTGTATAATACAGGTTGTAATTACAGGTAAGTGGATTTTATATATATGTTAGATCTGAATCTTGCTTACTACATTGTTGAGGAAAGGAAAGAATTGAAGAGGATATTGATGGGAAATAGCAAGGTGAAATATATAGTTGAGAGACTAATGAACAAGGGCTAGAGAAAGTGATCAGTGATAGGGCACGAACTTGACCATTAATGAATGTATTTATGTAAGCCAAGTGCAGTGGTTTCATACTATAGGTAATAAATGAAATAACTATTTTCAAGAGGCTATAGATGTTTTAGAAGTCTTGTGACTTCTCAAGGCATTTAAATGTTTCTTTAAAAAGGAACTTATTTATTTTGAAAAGTACTTTTGAAGTACATGTTTCCAATACATTTTGTTTTTATGAGGTTTTGTGGTGTTTGGGGGTACAAATTTATATTTTCAAGCCATAGAAAAGATTGGTTGTACAGGTCTTCTGCACCATGGATTCTTCTGGACATTCAGTATATTAATCTTTCTAACATCTATCTCCAACAGATTAGAAGCAGGTCATGGTTCTCACAGGGAAGGGTATTCTTGTCTGCTTCAGCAACAGTAGCAGTGTGTACTTACAGTAAGGGGAGAATTTTCTTACATTCTCCATTAATTTCAGTAAATGTATGGATGTTCTCTTAGGCTGAGCAAGTGAAATTTAAAACTTTAGAGAATTGGCCATAGAATAAAAAAAGGAAACAATGCAAAATTTAATTAGAAGTAATTGGATAGTAGATTTGCCTGGAATCACTTTTTATTTTATTATAAATGGACTGTAACTGTTATGTACATAATATTATATATACTTTAGAATCACTATTGCCCAAAATAAATTGAGAAGATACTGAGGAACATAGTATTTGTGCTCTTTTAAGTGGCTTATCTCAAACAAGAACTTATGGTGCAATCAGGAGAGGTGAAAAGTTAGCCATGTCAGAATTTTTCACTCAGGTCATGTGAAAGTCACTTCAGATCAAAACTGTACTCTTGAAACTCCAATATAAGAATTCTAAAAGGATCAATCTGAGAAACTTGATTTGCAGTCAGATTCATTTATGAAGCACTCAAGATGTGAACAAAGTGAAGGCTTTCAGCTTTAATTCAAGGGGTTTGACAAAAATGTGGCATTAACCATTGAGGAATTACAGCCATTTTATTATAATAAAGATCTTGAGTGTTTCATTTCAAATTCATTGTGCTAGTGTAGAGGCCAAATGCCAAAAAACTTAATCATTGTTCCAATATATACAAACCTGACTGTATATCAGCTTCTGAAAGCTTAGGAAGTACAGTTCAGATGTTAAATATTTCATACTAAATGAAAGCATTGACCCCCAACTATTACATCCAGAACAAAAAGCATCATCTGCCACTTTAAAAGCATAATGATTTTACTATAATACATTTCTTAGTCTTAATGTACATTTTTGTTGGTATAGATTAAATACAAGTCTGCCTTTATATAGAATTCTATACATAAATGTTACTCATTCTACTCCAAGCCTACAAGCAAAGGGAAGAAAAATCAGAAAGATAAGAAGAAACAGAGGCAGAAGGAAAAAGATGTAAATGACCGAGAGGTACAATGACCGGAAGCTGATCTTTTTTTTTTTTATACATCACTGCAAGACGGATAATTAAATTTTGGCCATGTTTAGTTCCTTTCATTACTGTAACACATTACAACAAAGTAATATTGTAACTATGATATAAATAATATCCCCAAACTTAACATTTGGAAGGTTATTTACTAACCTCTATATGTAGAATTCGTAGATTTGAAATCAAATCCCAGTGTGGGACTCCATTTTTATCATAGCCTCTAAAACCAAATCCAGCTGCATTATTAATTGCCTCTGCTGCAAAAAAGGAGGGACTTGTACGAAGCTCTAAAATATTATAAATGATGGCAATTTTTTTCACAGAGAACTTTAGAAAGTATTTTTCAACTACTGTTAAAACCACCAAATACCAAACACCACCAAATTAGCAAAACTCAATTACTCACTATTTCTACAATGTAGGAATTCATAACACAAATTATGAAAAATTATATTTCAAATTTAATGTTTTCAAAATACTATAAGTATTTTCTCTTGTTTTCTGTCAATCTGAAGCTAGATTGAAATTCACACATATGTCATTTATGGGCTTCTCATAAATATTAAATATTGCCACAATATGGATATTGACATATTTAATATTAAAAGTGCAATGTAAAACTATTAGAGAATTTCTTTTCCTAGAAGTTATAACTGAATGTGTTAAATCATATGATTCATTTGACTATTGGATTTTTAAAAAGAGAAAATACCTTTTAAAATTTATTTTAAACAGATAATCACCAATGTTTACCCAATAGTATGATAGCATAGTTTTTATCATTTTTATTTCTTTCTGGTTTGCTACGCTAACTACAAATATAATAGGTCCCATTCGACTACTGAAGTTATTTACATGCCTACTATGATACTTCTGACCTCTAGTGGCCCTAGTGTCAAAATACAGAATTACATTAAGATATTAAAAGTGAATCCTTTTTTTAAAAAAAGTAATGTAATCCATCAGCTCTTTTAGACTTATAGCAAAACTCTATTGCCATTTTCCAAAATTATGAGTGCAGTATTAATTTTTGAGATAGTAATCAGAGATCAGTTTAAGAAACAGATAGCTGAGAAAATATGTTGACATTAACTATGATCCATTACAGCCTTTGACCCAATTTCCATTCTACAAACTATTTTAAAAATGGATTTCAGAGTCAGATATAAAGAAATTCCTGCAGTTTACTTAATATAAAATAAGATTATCAAAACAATTTAAGTATACATTTTCAAAGTTTTAAACAAAACATCCAATTTAAAATACTTCATAAACAATTAATTGGGGTAATTAATACTTGGATTAAGAGGGAAATCATCGTCACAATCAAAGGCTCCCAAACCAAACCAAAGAATGATATTTCTCATCATAATCAATACTTTCTAAGACGTTCTGCTAAACCTCCTCACTATATAGATGGCATATAACATTTTTATGTTTAAATTTGAATTACAGTTGATACCACCTAATAAATCACTTCTGTTTGCTGTTTAACAAACTCCTGCTTCTGAAAAGAACGTAGTTCTTCCTTGTTCCCAGAAGGGGGCACTGTATTAAATGTATTCTTTAAGTATTATATTGTAGAATTTGTAAAGGAATACGCTCCCCTCCACTTCTCCCCAAATGTCTTACCCAAAGTCCATGCAAAATAATACTTTGGCCTGGCAGCCATTAGTGACAGATATAGGTAGATAATCTTTGTAGGAAATGATGCTGTTGCTCTGAAACGGTCATCAATGTTGTATTCTACAGGAAAGGTTTGGCTAACAGTCATATGAAATAATAAGGATAGTCCACACACTACAAGTTTCTGCGCCACAGCTATCTGAAACATGAAAGATAATAAGACATATCGTGAGCATCTTTTATACAATAACTTTTAAATAGAATTATTTATAATTCATTTAAGATATGAAGTGCATTGCTTTTGCATGCTTAAAATAAAATAAGCTTCAAACCCTATTTAAAGTTTTTAAAATCAACTGGGGGCTACCTGGTTAAAATGAAAAGAACTTTTATTTACTTGCAAGAGTATCAAAGGAAAGCGAACAACGGAAACATAGGAATATAAGGCCTGATCCTTCTCATATACACGGGACTCAGCCACGTGCTAATAGAAATACTGTAATACCTCTTCTTTAGCTCTTCTGGATAAGCAAAAATCTAGAAACCCGGCCAACCAGAGGCTGGAAATAAATATAATCTTTTGTATCACAATTTCCCTGATTAATTTGGGAGGTTGTTTTGGTTTTTTTATCATTATTATTGCTAGACTTATGCAGGGACCTCTATTTTTAAAAGTCATTTTGGACTTCTTGTACATTTATCATATCACAAAACATACAAGTATGTAATATGCAACCAGTGATTACATTTGTCAAACTTTTACAAGGCTGTATCTTTAAAAAAAAGTTCTGAGCTGCACATGTGATACAGAAAATACTTTATAGCCCATTATATATCAGCAATAGAAAATAATTAACACATTAAATTTGGAATTATGTGATCATATATTAGCTTTCAACCAATATAACTACAAAATAACATTCAAAACCATGGATATATCTAGATGATCTGCAACTTGGCAAATATAATACTTCTTTTAAAAAATAAAAAATGAGAACTTCTTACAACTGAATGTAAGTATGCTAAAATTTTAACTTTCACTCCAAACTCCAGGTGTAGCTTTCTGGAATTTTATTAGCATCCTGATTCTAGTTCCTTATTCTTATTATTTTTTTATGGAACCACTTGCTACAGTCATTCCTTTTGTTACTGTTGGTGATATGTCTGTATACCTATGTAGATTGTTTGGTTAACTACAATATACAGTTCTACCTCCTTGTCATTACCATGACAAGGTAACAATAATGTGATGCAAATTTATGCACATCTTCTCATAAATAAATCTCAATGGCTTAGTCTGATTTAACACTAAATATGTACACATAAAACTGCAATCTCAATGTGTTTTAATTAACAGCTTGTAATATGCTCTGAGACTCTATATATTTAAAATATATTATGCAGCGTGGCCACGTAACTGCACAGTGACAATTTAAGGAAGAAACAAAAAACAACAAATCCCAAGAGGAGGGGAAAAACAAGCCTGAAAATGGTTTTTATTGAAATAGTGAGAATTTTTATAACAGTCTAAGAAGCAAATAAACTTCAGTAGACAACCATTTTCAGAGACAACAGGATAAAAAATATTTTGGAAAGAAAAGCTTACTTCTCTGTCTCTGAAGAAAGTTCTCATCAAAATACATTTTAAAGGAGAATAAAGACAACTGCTTTATGACAAGGTTAAGTCTTTGACTTTTCTTTCTCTTTCTCTTTCTTTCTTAAAAGTCAATTCACAGATGTCTTTTCTCATTTCCTCAATTTGCTTCCTTCCAGGTTTCACTCCATCATAACTTTTATTTACAATATTTAACAACAAAAGGCCAACCATTGTGTCTAAATTTAAATTTACATAGGGAAATGAAATAGTATTTTAGAGTTAGGATTTAGAATTTTAATATCTTTAAAAAAATTGGGTATTAAATAATCTATATGACTTATCATTTAAATTCTATGTTTCTAAATTGTTATTTCCATTCACCCACCCACCCCATTTAAATTGTAACTATATGTCAAAACTAGAGGATATTGACCAAGAACATTATCTTGTTAGTAAGACTTTCTATTTCTAGTTCAGAAATATTAAGAATTACTATATTTAAACAGTTATTAAATTTGCTATTCCTCTTTTACTGGTAATTCCAGCAAAAACAAAAGATCCAACTGCAAATACACAAAAGTAATAGGTAAATGAAAGGATTTATAAAAAGGTAATAAAATTCAACAGTCCCCAAAGAAAGAACATTTTAAGAAATGAAGAAAATTTATTTTGGGAGTTAAAAATACATTTTAAATAAAATCAGGTATATGATTCAGGATTAATTAAATAAAAATGCAAGAAGCATTTTAGAACAGGGTTCATGTAGAAAGTCAGTTTTATCAGCAAGCTATACAGAATGTATATTAATGTATGTGTGTATTGATATACTTAACCAAAACAAGCAGTTCTGTAATTCTTTTACTGTAATTTCTGCCAGCATAAAATCCCCCCAATTCTAAATATACATATTATTTGAAGAAGTTCTTGCCTCTCTACAGTGTTAAGAGAGCCAATATTTTTTGCTCAATTAAAATATTGGATCAGCAAACAGCTTCATGTAATAACTATAACAGTACAGTAAGATAATATACACAAAGATGTATACAACACTCACAAACACAATGAATAATTTTACAGATTACATCGTTGAATCACTATGCCAATCCATCTGTTAGAAATTCTAAATTATATTTCATATGCTGTATCATATCATGCATAAAATATATACCTGGCTGCTCTAAAAAGACATTTGGTTTCCTGATGGAGATAATTTAGGAGGATAACATCATAAAATGATAAAAGATTGTCTACATTGTTTTAAGAACAATTGTTCATAAAAAAACCTCTACTTATTGAAGGGAAAAAGCTTACTTTTGTCATTCTAATTGCTGTTCCCATGAGAAACTGCGTGCTGATATGTATGTATATTTTCATTCATTGCATTTACATTCTATTTCAGAAAAGAGAACTTTAGGCAGGAAAGTTTAACGAGGCTTTCCGCAATACCCTTTGAAAATTTGGAAGATGTTCACTTTCTGGTAGAATTAATATGTCCAATTTGTTCATTTTGGCGTGTCTTCATATTATGAAATAATCTTTGGAGATAAGACTTGGATCATTTGTAAAAGCTACAGCTGGTGCAAAACATGGCAGCTATATTTCCAATGAGATATTCCTGACATGTGAGAATAACTCAAATCTTCAGGGTGTTGCATTGGCTGCTAAATTTCCAGATACAATCCAAAGTCCTTGTTATTCAGTTCTTTAAGGCACCTCATCGAGTTGCATTTACCAGAATTAAATCTGCTTTAAGTCTGGTCATTAATAGAGTGTCTTTTGCACATCCCCCATGAGGGACAAGGGATGTGGACCAATGGACACACCTCCTCCATAGCAGCTCCCATTCTATGGAATATTCTTCCCCAAGAGATACGGATGTTCCCAGCACTATCAGTATTTCCTAAACAAGCCAAAACAGTTTGTTCAGGCATCCATTTGGCCCTTAGGTTGATTTATTTATGGGCACCTGTAATTAAATTTATTTACTGTTTATCTATGCCACTATTTTAAGTATTTGTGCTATGTCATGTAACTGCACCTTGCCCAGAATTTAGGATGGAAATGCTTTAAATATTGCAAAATAAATAAATCAGGTACATTTGCAGTTGGCTTCCTTGTTTTCATTTTTTACAATGATTGTAAGAGGCCTATCCCCTTTTTCTTTTCTATGTCAAATACTGTTATCTTTAGGTTAGAAAAATTAAGAGAATATACAGTATATTTGGCAACAGGATACAAGAAACCTGAACTCATCCTTAAGGTCTTAGGAAAGTAGTTATTTCATTTTCTTTACAAGTAAGATGAATAATAGTGATGATTATGGTAATGAATGTGTCAAACCCCTTTTTGTAATATACCATTATTTCAATTAGATATAACAATATTTAGTAATAAAATATTCATATGGGAGGTTGTGTTTTATTGTCTTGTTTAATATTGAAAGTGAATTCATGGCCATGTTGGGATCTAAAATATTGCCTAGCTTCTAATTCATGAACTTCCACTTAAGTTGTTAGCTCATCATAAGCTAAATACATGAAGCAGTAACTTTATTATTCATTGTGCAACCAGCCATTTCCCAATGTTATGTGCTCTCCCAATATGTTGAATATAATTTTTTTTTAACTAAGGAAATGAAGTCAACTACTGGGATGAATGTGGGTGATTTATTAGCCTGAACTTTCAGGCTGTTCCTTGAGCTCATCTTTAGAGGCATAAAATACAAAGAATAAAATTCACAAGCAGCTACAAAAAAAAAGCAATTTTAAATATTTAAATAAATAATGACCCACACATCTCTGTGTGATTGGCTGTCCCATTTCTCTTCTCTCTATATCAGCATTTGGGGTGTAACAAGTATTACCCCTTTAATTCATGACACTGCTTATTACAGTGTAACAGGTCTTTTTCTTATTGCTGATAAAAGTTTTCTTCCCTCTATCCTTGCCTCTTGTCAATTGATACTGCTGCAGAGTGCCTGGTAGGGTGAGGGGAACTCAATATTATTTTTGTAGCTGCTTGTGAATTTTATTCTTTGTATTTCATGCCTCTGAAGATGGGCCCAATGAACAGCCCAAATGCTCAGGCTGATCAATCGACCTCACTCATCCCCAATGGTTGCTTCATTTCTTTGGGAATAGACATTCCTGAGATTCAAATTTTTACTTTTATTCATGTTGAATATAATTATTGAAATTCGTTCTCCTAGTTTGGGATTATAGGAGTTATAAATTCAATAAATCTGGAGGACCATCCCAAGCCGGGAAAAAGTATATTGTACCATGGGGTATCTGTTTTATAATACTTCTTGTTCTAGAAATTAGTTACATGTATACATCTGGTGCCTAAATTTTAGCATCTTACTGAAATCAACTGAAAGATGATAAATGGATTTTAGCTCACTGGATTTTAAATCAGGTTCTTAATGACTGAATTAATTAAATAATATTTTAATTAAACCATTTCAATGCTTGGTTGCCTCCTCAGAAAATGTAATTAGTTAGCAAAATCTTCCAAGTGTAATAAAGCCTGTGGTGCTTGGATTAATTAAATACTGATTATTAAACTGCAAGAGTTCAAGAGCCAAAAATATTTCTATGAAGCCAGAAGCAAAGAAAATTTGTTCCATAGGAACATAGGAATATAAGAATAGCTGAAAGCTGTAAGAAGAAGAAACTTACGAAGATAGACAATAATTTCAGACAGTTGAGACCACTTTGAGCACCAACAAATGACAGCTTGTAAAAAGGTATAATAGGAGTGAGATATGAAATAAATCACTTTAAAATGTTGGCTAGATTCAGTTAACATGCAATTAGCAAATAGACAATATTATTTTAAACTTGTAACATGCACCTAACAAAGCCAACAGAAGGAGAAGGGGCATTCGTTAATTTTGTGTTATAGAAATGAATTTCAAACAAAAAAGGAAGCTTATTAGATGAGGCAGAACACAGTTCTTTCAACTAGAATATCATATTTGCTGATCCTCATGGTGCAAGAATTTTAAACTTAATCTAAAAATGTCTTGTTCTTTGATTTTGAAACAATATGAGAATCCAGCAAAAAAAAACCCACCCTATTTTAAACAAACATTTCAGCAATTCAAGGCAGAAGTGAAACACTTATATAACAATATAAACTGCAACTTGCAAAAAGAAAATGCAGAAAATCAAGAGCTGCACCATTCAAATTATTTTCTCAAAGCACATTAATGCACTATGAATGACAGCCAGGGTTCTCTTAACATCAATTGGGAATATGTAAAGTATCAAGAGCATACACAGTTTTGTTTAATGTCAGAAAGCTAATGCAGCATAAACAGCAAAATATGTTAAGCAAGTAAGCAGCACAATAAAGAAAACTTAACAGTACCTGTAATTAAATTATATTCTGAAAGTCATGTTATTTATAGATCCTCACTGATTGACAAGCTTATTTATACTTCAGAACTTTCCAATAAGTCTTTATAGAAAAGAAGTAAACCTCACCCATTTATCAATGTTTGTATATGTTAAGAATAAAAATAATCAAATTTTGAAGTTTTAGATACTGTGAGTGGAGACGGGTATTTGCCAATAAGTAAAATCATCACCTTGTATTATCATCTCCACTCTTAAGTAAGAAAGTAGCCAGTCAATTTGTTTGTATATTTGTTGTAGGAAAGGCAAAAATAGAATTGTAATGTCATTAAAAGCCAGTGAATAACAGGAATGGGCTGTAGCCATTTTCAGGCACATTTGCCTAAAACAAAAGGCTCTTGGCAGACCAACTTGGTTGAACCTGGTTGGTAAAACTCTTCAGATGGAAAAAAGAGTGTATGGGAATAGACCCAAAAGATTTTGGAAGGCCATTAGCAGCTTGTTTGAAGAGCAACTGGGGTCCTCCAAAATCAGGTAGCCACTGGTCAGAAAACGGGGGGGACCTTGTCCAGACAGAGCCAGCGCTATCCTGATAGCAATGCTGTCCTGATCTTAGCCTGATTTTTTTATATACATCTTTTAAAAGTTCTTTTCTTTGGAACTTTTTTTCCTTGAGAACACTAAGAACTTCAACTCTCTAAGGATTACAATCTGTTTTCTCCTGAACAGTTACAATATTTCTGAAACTTACTGAAGGAAGGTTAACAAGTGGATGGCTGGCCAGCTTGGAAGCAGGAACAGCAAGAGATTGTTTTGAGTGAGTCCAGTCCTGGTACTGTGGAGCTCTTTCTCCCTCTACTAGTTGCTGGTGAAGGTGATCAACATATAAGGCAGCACATTAAGACTTCGTTTGATTTAGAACTGCATTATTTTTGCAAGGAGCCATCTTTTTACTTTCTTGTTTTGAGAATTTTGAGATTGCTTACAGCATTTTTCCTTCCGTACTGTGGACTGATGGAGTGAATACCATGTGACTATGTATGCTTGCTGCATTAGCTCTTTATCTGCTGGTTTAAAGGTATCATGAAGCATTTGAATTCTGACCATTTTTATTCTTTTCCTTGATAATTTTGTAACATACTATATTGCAATAAAATGCTTCAACAAAAGGAAATATTTAGTTCACCGTTTTTGATAGGAGATGATTTATGGACGAAATACAGAAAATTTATGAAAAGGTGTAAGAGAAAATGGACAGTTTGGAAAGAAAAATAGACTGAGTAACTGCTAAAACAGAACTAAAATTAGAGG
>JANHZU010001873.1:40707-56229 GCA_032468055.1 Acrochordus granulatus
GATAGATAGATAGATAGATAGATAGATAGATAGATAGATAGATAGATAGATAGATAGATAGATAGATAGATAGATGGGTGGACGGATGGATGGATGGATGGATGGATGGATGGATGATAGATAGATAGATAGACAGACAGATAGATAGAGTCAAATGATGCAGTAGCTGGTAGACAGCAAAGGAAGTCATGAAGAACATTTTTAATTGTGATATATTTATATAGATGGTCATTTCCATCATTTGTGGAAAGGATATTTTCTTCTGTAGTTCTGCTTGTGGAAGGCATTTCCACTCACTTCCCTCTGGGCAATTCCCCTATTGTGTTTTAGAAGTGAGTTTTACCTATCTAGCCTTTTGATCCATAGCCATGCTGATTTATCCCATCTTTGAAAGTTATATTCTTGACTTTTATTGTGTGCCCTTTGACGTTGTGCTCAGCAAGTCCATGTTATGTATTTTTATTGGATTTCATGTGCATTTGGGGGTGGAACTGCCCTGTAAATTTCTTTGATACCCACAAAGAGCTATCAACATACTAAATGAAAGTTTGTAAAAAGACCTATTTTCTGAGGACAAGTTCTCTTAATCCTTTATTCTGTTTTCCTCAATATTTCCATGAACAGCCTGAATTCCAGTAGGTCATTTATTTTCATGAAAACCTATTTATTTAAAATCTGAAAATTTTCTGTGTTGGAATTAGATGGGAAACAGCTCCTAAATATTTGTCATAGGAAAAGTCTCGCCCAGTCAGCCTCATGATTTGGGATGAAGTGGAAATGTGAAGTATTTCCCAAGAAATTTAAAAAGCGAAGGTTGTCATCAAATGATGCAGTGTGAAATAGTTTGGTCAGGACTTTTGGCCAGCCAGCCAATGAATTTCTACAGGATATTCACTTGACAGATTATACCCATAAAGATCCATCTGGAGGAAAAAATTTGCTCTTCCTTCCTGAACTTCTGAATTTTGTTCAAGTTTGCAAAGGCAAAGGCTAACACAGATACACACAGAGTGAGATTACACAACTGTGGTGGAGGCGATTGGGATAGGAGGGGGGAAGATGAGCTCTGCTACGATGGTGCACGGTTAATACGGTCTGTGTCAAGTAGGGTTTTTTTGGAATTGTTTGGTTTTTATCTTAAATTGCCTGGAGTCACTTGTGTGAGATGTATGGCTTTATAAATATCTGTACGGGGGAAAAAATAAAAGTTTTGCTGTGCTTTGCAAACGTTTTAATACGTTCCATAGCTTTGCTAGGTATTTTTGACCTGGGATAAGTAAAGCAGAGGAAATATGGACTGGGTTAATCCTACATGGGCTTACCAAATCCTGCATGGCATCTATTTTTCCATCACACAATACCCAGCACTACCACACCAAATGTCCAGGGAGCCACTGCTCTTACAGGAAAGTTCTGTTTTTCTGCAATTGATCCATTTTAGGAAATATATATATATCCAGTCCAATTTTATTTGCAGTTTCCAAATATATATTTTTTCCAACATTTACTTTTTCCGCCATATCTTCCCTTCTCTATAAAAGTAGTCCTCAAGTTATGAATAATCACTTAGTGGCCATTCAAAGTCACAACCTACCTGGAACAAGGGAATTATAACCTGGTTCTGAAGTTCTGACAGCCAGCTTCCCCGTGTCATGTCAGTGTACTTCGGGGGGGGGAACTCGGCAGCACAGCCACAATTACCACCATTCGCAGTGTCCCCAGTCACGTGACTGCATCTCACAACAGTTTTGCCAAAAAGCAAACATTATTTCTGGTTTTTGGCAAAACACAACAGCGATCAACGGGTTCACTTAATGACCACAACTTTCATTTAACAACTGCCGCAAAAAAGATCCAACCCAATTTGCAATGGTCACGATATACAACCATCATGGGAAGGCTCCATTCTGGTCTTAGGTCGAGGACTATCTGTCGAATCCATGTATGCAACATTCCGAAGGACCCATGGATTTTTGCTTACAATCTTTCCCAGCGTACATTGATTTTTGCAAACATTTCTAACCACGAACAACGTCGGCAGATCACTCCAAATGTATTGCTGCTGTTCTGAGCTGCTGTTGCGTTGACTCCACAGATGATCACGCAACATTATGTGTTAAAAGCGTGCAATACATTTTACGTTATATCCTTCGCTGCAGTTTCTGCAGCTCAGGTTTTCCCTTTGGCTTTAAAGCCATCGTATCTCCTCGGAATCGCGACATCACTTCCAAAGCCCCTTTCTTGAGCAACAGCTGATGAATTAATTTATGCTCTTAATAAACCAACAGAATAAACAAATATGGATAGCCCTCGACGTTGGAACTGGCGCCGATTTAGATGCATGAAATCAGCAATGTAACTCGCTTTGGTTTAAAGACGGAAATGTGATTTAGCTTAATGAGGAATTAGCTGTATTTTAATAGTGAGATCTTGTGCTGCGTTTTTTTTCTTCTCAGCCAAATGTATTTTCATACGCTTTCTCCTAACAAACACATGTTTGAAAAACTTTGCGGAAGGAATTCCCTCCTGAAAGAAACGTGGGAAGACAGGCAGGCTGCAGACACACACGGAGAGGGATTGTGCCGTAAAAAAGTAGGATGATCGTATCACCTTCAGTTACTTTATTATTAAATCAGTGCAAGAGATCACATGCCCCTAGGAGGATTTCACCCACGTTTTCTTTTCCTTGGAGAGCAACTTCAAAAACAAACTTTCCTTTCATCCAATTTAATTTTGGATGAAATTTGGGGAGGAAAAAGGGAGAATTTCTTTGCTCAGCGTTGTCCTGGGATGAGTTTCCTCCACGAGCACCCTTCTATGACTCCCATCCACAAAGATGTGGTTCCAGGTTCTGGCCTCATGGCACCATGCAGATACACATGGTGAAAGACACAGAATCCTTCTCAGTGTTGGGAGATTGTCCCTACCATCTTCACGGGGAAGATGGTGCCACCTTTCAGAAGTTTTGTTTTCACTTGAAGGGAAAGGTGGTTAAGAAGAACAGCCCTACTGAGTTGGGCTAAGACCCATCTTAATTTCTCACAATGGCTAATCTGGGGTGCTGCTATGGAGAGTGAGAGACAACACTGTTCCCCCTCAACTGTTATATGAAAACTTGCCCTCCCCAATTCAGAAGTAACACTGAGTCCCGATAGGTCGATATCCCACGAGGAGCCAACTTCAGCTCCTATACGAATTCCATCCTCAGTTCACCTCTTAGTCATTTTTCCAGTTGTAGGAATCAAAGTTGACTCTAGATATCACAACAAAAAGAAATTGCAGTTCACAAAGGAGAATGACTGAAAGAGGTTAGTTTAGGCCAGGATGAAATCAGGTCTGTTTCAGGCGACATCCAACCCAGTGATTCTCAATGTGGACAATGGGAAAGGTTATGCTGGCTAGGAATTCTGGGGTTTGCAGCCCACACATTTGCAGGTTGCTCAGGTTGGAAAGCACTGATGTGTAACCCCTTCTGGATGAACTGGCTGGATCAATTTGCTGAGTCTTGGAGTTCACATGACACACCAATACGACATGACCTAGTTAAGCATGTCATGCCAACAGGGCTCTGATGCATTAACCCACAGCAGGCATGCCAATCAATTTCATGCCTCTATTCGCAACCTACAAACAATTTTTCAGTTGCCACACTGTATGATTTCTCAGTGTTCCTAATGTCATTAGAAAAGGGAGATTTTATTCCTCTGGAGTTCATTTTCATTCCAATCAATGTGTCTCATTTAATTTACAAACACAGGAAAACTGAGCACTATTCTTAGCATCTCTTTCGAAGACACCCTTGTGTGCACTTGGGAATGACTACAATGCACACTTCTCGGAGGCTCATTTCAATAGGAAGGCAAGCTGGGTTTTGAAATGCTGTCTTTTTTTGGAGGGGGTGTTTTTTGAGAGTCTGAACTACTTTCTTCTTCTCCAGTTAATGTAAGTGGTCTTCTAAAACCAATGCATCCAACCACATCTGAAGGGGGAAGGAGGGCAGAAAGATTAAAGAGCATTATGCCATCATCTACGCTATATGTCTAAAACAAGAAGTGATCAGCAGTGTGATGCTGCACTGATCATTTAGATAAAAATAGGAAATCCCATGGAGATCAAGAGGTTCATTACCAACATGATAGACAACCCTCACATAGCCTCTGATGCACTTAATTAATTATCTTAACAAGATCTGCCTTCTCAGATTTTTTTTTTTCTACACCAGAAGAGGCATTTGCTTTTCTGTTGGGTTCTTGGGTTGTTGAGAGTTTCTGTTCAATTCCTCTTGGTCGTGTTTCTGAAGGTGCTCCCCTTGGGATTGAGGACAAGGGGGGAAGCAAAGGAGGCTTCTCCATGCTAGTGAGAGGAATTTAGAGTAAAAGATGACCTTTACACTGTATCAATGGTCACCTTGTTACTGTAAGTGACTTCATTTCATGTTTTTAAAAAGGAGCAGATGATGAGAACACTTAAACATAACAAGGAAAGACGGCTTCAGACTGAATTCATCTGCTGGTGTGGTGGAATGTAGTCTGGATTCCCAGAAGGAAGGGAGAGCTTTCCAGAGGAGCAAAAGACAGCAAAGGTTAGATAGTTTGTGTGGGAGAAAGAGGGTGAAGACAGCCCTTCCCTAGTAGTTCTCAGAGTATATGTTTAGTGTTGCAGTAGTTTGCTTTAGTTTGGCAAGATTTCTGTCTACGGAAGAGGGACAGTAAAAGAAATTGCTTAGAAGTACCTCAACGTGTCTGTGTTGGTTTTTGGAGCCAGACATGGTGATTCTGTAGACACAACCAATTTTTGGCAGCAACGCAGAAGTGGGGTTGGCATTGTGATCCAGGATGGGATGTTTTACCCCGACCCTGAGATTTCCTGCTGGGCCTCCCACCGCCATTCGAGGATTAAACGTCCTTCGTAGGGATTTGCTGAACGGTGCACAGGCAGAGAGTTCAGCCTCAGCTGTTCCCTGCTAGGTCAAGGTTTGGTCTGCTCCTCTGCCTTAAGCCATTAAAGACCTTTCCTCTTCCAGCTGTCAGCATATTTATCTTCTAAACTCACTTCATGATGGCTGCTTCCTTCATCAAAGGAATATTGCACTAAAGAGAAAAGGTGGGAAATCACAGTCGTAAACTTCTTAACCTTGTTTATCCTTCAGTGACTCTCCACATGATCTGATTTCACTTAATATCCTTGCTTTGCCAAGTTACCTCTGGAATTATGGCTCAGTTTCCCCAAGTTTCCACTGACTGTTTGTAGATGAAGAGGGAGAATGCTAAGAAACCATGCATATTTTTGTTTCAGATGAGGAACAAGATTACTTCTGTTCCGGAACATACGCTGCAGATTTAAGAGTCATTACCACAGATTTTTTGTTGGAGTACAGCCTGATGTTTCAACCACAAATGAAGAGCAAACAAAGATTTTATCTGAGGGAAGCATTTGTGGGAAGAGTTGGAAGGAGGAACTTTTGAATTAATCTTTTAAAAAAGAATATAACAATCTGAATTAGTTGTAGTGCTGTGGTTTTGGTCTTATTATTTAAGGAGATCCAATATTGAACCTGATATCGATCATTTCTGCGCGGTGGCCTAATGGTTAAGACACTGGGCTCATCGGCTGGAAGGTTGGCAGCCCGAGTTCAAGACCCAGGCGTAGATGTGCAACAGGTTGAGCATCCCTTATTCGCCCCAGCTCCTGGCAACCTAGCAGTTCGAAAGCACGCAAAATGCGAGTAGATAAATGGGTACCGCCTAGATTGGTGGGAAGGTAACAGCGCTCCAGGCACCTCGGTGTATAGTCATGCCAGCCACATGACCACGGAAGCGTCTTCGGACAACGCCGGCTCTCCAGCTAGGAAACGGAGGTGGGCACCATCCCCTAGAGTCAAACACAACTGAAAGGGGAAAACTTTACTTTTTATTTGCAAAGACGTGGATCATTTACAATCAAGTTTTCCTAGAATGTGGATGTATAAGATGAGGACTTCCAGATGTTGTGGAAATATAATTCCCAGCATCCTTTGCTGATTTTTCTACCGATTGAAGCTGCTGGGAGTTGTGACTCAGCACCATCTGGATATTGTGTTCCTACCCTGTAGAACAAGAAGAGGCAGCATTTGGGGACATTGGATTGGAACGCATCCTCCTAATGTTCTGTCAGTGTCCATTTGATGATCTGTGTCACCATCAGAAAGATACGTGTGAGGCCAAGTCCCAGGTATTTAAATATGCCGAAGGGTGAAGAGAAATATGAATGGCAGTGTCATAAGCAAGGTGTCAGTCGTAACAGCAAGAGGGGTAAAGATGCTAATCATAGCAGCACAATCAAAGCCCACCTCTTTATGCAGGTGTGTATGGCTGGCACATGTACACAAGGAATGGACTTCAGTCCCCACTGTTGCGGCTGCCAGCTTAACTTTTTTTGACTTCCCCATGGAAGCTGTTGAGAAGAAGACAACCATCGGCCCAGCTTGATCTGAAGGGGTTTTTTATGTTAGGAATGTGACTGACAGTTCCTCTATTTTGCATAAAGAATAAAAATAATGCGCCACCGACACCAAGCCATTGTGCTGCTGAAATTTGGCAGCAGAATTTTGGTTGCTGGGGAGGGCATGTGTGCAGATGATGGGCTGCCACTGTAGAGTGACATCCTGGGACAGCAGGAAGTTAGGAGATTGGTCTAGTTCTGGAGAACTTTCAAAGCAAAGCTGGTCAATTGTCCATTTCAGGACCGAAAAAAACAAACCTAGGGCTGGAGTTATGGTGCATACTTTAACAAAACCTAACAAATCAGACATTTGGCAAGGCTCCGTTTTCCCCACGCATACAATTCAGATGGTTCCCATTTTCACATTAAGCCAAAATGTAAATTGTTTGGCTTTGACTTCAGATTGGATGTGAATGCAGCCATTATCGTCTGCGAACAACGGTTTCAAAAGTTGGAACAGCCTAGCCCATTTATAGAAACCCCGACTTTGGGGTGATGGGGAAGCTCCGTTGCGCTGTGCTAAAAAGATTCTACAAGGAGTTTTAATGAATGTGGCATTCCTTTGGCCCAGAATGAAGCTAGCAGCCTTTCTTGAAATACCCAAAATAAAATGTCTATTATATTCTCATTAATCCAGGTCACGATCTGCAGCAAAATTGCAAAAAAATGCAAAATTTCTTAAAAAGGCAACTGGACTTTTATGATTAGATGTTATTCATCGGAAACTGTTTCATCCCCTATCCAGGAAACTTTTTCAATTCCGTGTGAAAAAAAGGCACGGTATATATATACATATATTTCTCAGAAAGGGGAAATGGAAAGAGCAGAAGAGATCTCTCAAATCAGAAAACGTTTCTCCAAGAAACTGAGTGCTGTGAAGCATGCTGCAAATCCCTTTTCTTTGAAACAAGGGTTGGTGTCATTTTTACATCTGTTTGGTGCACGTGTGTGAGAGGAGACAGAAAGGATGCAGACCCACACACACTACACAAACACGCACGCCAAGTAACACCCCTCATAAATAGGGCAGGGAGAACTTTCACTGTTACTATGGTGATGCTTGCTGCACAACTCTTGAGATAGATGGATCTGCAGAACAAAAGGCTTCCAGGAAGACATCAGAGATTTCAAGGGGTTACCTAGGCAGATACAGAGCAGAAAAGTGCTGAGCAATGCACACCATAGGAAATAATGCTCTCACTCACCGTATGGCTTGCAGGATGGTGTTCCCGACGCATGAGAAATGTTCAGACCAGGGAGTGGGGTGGGGTGTTGCAGGGAGATGCCAAAGACCGCTCTAGGGGAGACTACAGCTTTTTTCGAACAGTCGGTTAAATATTGATATAGAGGGGCTTTTTGTGTCTTGGTGTATGTGTGCGATGTTCTGCACAACTGTTTTAATAAAAAACGACTGTATTTCGCTGTAATCATGTACAGCATGCGCCATCCAGTTCTGTAAGCAACCCCAGTCTCAAGTTACATTAAGCTTTCCATCGACTGAGTAATTGAAGCCACAAATTTATCTTCCCCATGTGGAAGGACTCGGCCTGAGCATGCAGAGAATCCATTTCTGCCATCCCTTGTAAATTTTCAGATAAGAGGTGTACAGTTAAAAAAATACGGATATTCACCCACAATTAAATCTTCTCAAAGTCACATCTCTCGATATAATTACTTCTTCCCAGAAGGACGTTCTTAATCAAGTGTTAGTGCATCTACAACAACATGATTCAATTATGCCCTTTTTGTATAACATAGTGGGGTCCATGATGTCCAAAATAGACTGTGTAAAGGTAATAGTTTCCCTTGACGGTCATGTCTGACTCTAGGGGACAGTGCTCGTCTCTGTTTCATAGCTGAAGAGCCAGCATGTCTGAAGATGCTTCTGTGATCATGTGGCCGGCATGACTATATGCTGAGGCACACAGAACGCTGTAACCTTCCCATCGATGCATATTCATCAACTTGCATTTTGCATGCTTTCGACCTGCTAGGTTGGCAGGAGCTGGGGCAAACAATGGAGCTCACCATGTTATGTGGCAGTACTTAGGTCTTGGGCTGCCAACCTTCCAGCCAACAAGCCCAGAAGTTTAACCATTTGTGCCACCATGTGCCATCTATATGTACACATATATGTATATGTATTCAGTATCGCTTGACTTGAACTCAGGGAAGTGTATTGCCTAAATGCTGCCATGATTGTACAGAGCATGTTATAGACTGTATTTGATCCAACAATCAGGGTTTTATTGTCTGTTTGATAGTGATAGTCCTCAATTTACAACCATTCGTTTAGCAACCATTCAAAATTATGGTACTGAAAATAGTGACTTATGACTGGTGCTCGCTTAGGTCAAGAGGTTCTTTTGTTGTTGATTCGCTAGTTCACAAGAATCTCACCAGACTGCCTACTTTCCCCTGGGAAAGCCTGATGTAGACCTAAGTGTTTGATCTCATACACTTCCTTCCACCTATGTAATCCCAACACAAATATCTCGTAACTCCCCCCATGGGATCCCCTTCCTTTCAGCCATTGATTCTACCACAATATACATACAACTTTATATGTCACACTGGCTTAGAGGCAAAGTACAGTCCATGTAAACAAATACAGTCCAAATATGCCCTTGAACCCTCTTTTCTAAAAAATGACAATTTTGGAATGATCTTCCCTATCTCTTTGCTTTTGGAAACCTCAAGAGCCTCTTTCTTCTCAGAAAATCCCAGATTTCCTTAAAAACCTTTTGTGATGATACCGCAAAGCAGCTGCTTGCTCATGGGGGGACCTCTTGTAGTCGTTTGTCATATTTTGAACCCCTGATCTGTGGCTTTTCCCCAAGCTCCAGTTGCTTACTCTTTCCAACAGTGCATCTTTCTTGACAAGAATTGCAGCCGCCGCAGCTCAGGCTGATACGCTTCACCAGCTTAAGTTCTTTTTTTTATTATAGAAAATAGTATTTCTTCTTTGGAGGGCCAGAAAAAAGAGCTCTGTGATTATTCAGTGGTGGAGCCAGCTCTGGTGGCAAATGCAGACGGGCAAATGGGCAAGACCTTGAAATGAAATGGACTGATACGTGGAGGGAAGACGTGGCCAAGTCAGATTCATAAAGTATAAGTTTCCTTTGCATCAGTTTTTCTCAGACAGAGCTACCAACACCATCCACTTCAATTCTACCCATCAAGGTATGGTAGCATTCTCACAGAAATATTCTCTAAAGTACTTCTTCTGGCAATCCTTAACTTCATTTTCACTCTCATCTTCCCCTACCCCCTTTTTAGAAATGTACATAGTATTTCCTGACCATTCTTTTTCATTTTTAGATGGACTGAAAAAGCCTTTTTAAGGAACTTTGCAAATTTTTGCAATTTTTACTAACTATTCCCAATCTTTTCTGGAATCTAGAATCCACTTATAGTATCAGAATCTAGTGGTAGATTCCTAGATAACAGAATCTTCATCAAAACTCCTGATTTTCCAGCATCAAAGCCTATGTCCATCTCAACGTTCTTGAGTGGTGGATTCCTAGATAACTGAGAATCTTCATCAAAACTCCTGATTTACCAGCATCAAAGCCTATGTCCATCTCAACGTTCTTGAGGAATCTACCACTAGATTCTGATATTATAAGTGGATTCTAGATTCTAGATTCCAGAAAAGATTGGGAATAGTTCGTAAAAATTGCGAAAATTTGCAAAGTTCCTTAAAAAGGCAACCGGACATAAATCAATGGGGGAAACCAGATTCGCTTAACAACTGTGTGATTGACTTAATGACTGCGTTACTTGCAATGGAAGTTCCAGTCCCAAATGTGGTCACACATTGAGGATTACTTGTATAGAAATCTACAGAACACTTTACAGCTGAATAAAGAAGATGGTGCCTTGGACAGATTTATTTGGGAGGTAAACCTGTGATGACATCAATTGGGTTTACATCTAGAGCATGATTGTGAGAAAGGGGGGGTACACTTTTTTGGATACCCAGATGCTGCCAAAACATTTAGGAGCTTTTAGTTCCTGCTAACTTTTGAAAAACCTTTTGAACAACAACAACAACAAAACAATTAAAATTAAATCGTAGCACAAAGTTCTTTTTCTCTGTCTCAAGTCATCACATGTGATGAAAAGATAGCACTTTTCAATGGCCTTTCCAACCAAAAAAATGACCTTTCCTCAAATTTCAGAGGGGTTTTCTAGTTCAGGAGCAATAAATCTGGATTCAGCCCATGAACACCAAAGAGAGTCTGCATTTTCTGGCCTCCTTCTTGCTAAATCATATTTGACCCATTTACAAAGCACATTTATAGCACAATCCTGGAAGGGCCAATCAGAAAATAAATAAATCTCCTTGGGCTCAGCAAGACTTCAAGTCTACCAGCTTGGGAGCAATACTTCAAGATAATCAATCCCACCAGGTAGAGTGTGCTGAGAAGAGCAGAATCGAATGAGGCCACTAAGGATAGGGAGGAAAAATCAGTGTGAGGTTCGCAAATCTTTGAAAAGGAATATTTGATGTGGTTTTCTTCTACCATTGTCCATTTGCAGCATTCTCAGTAGTCTAAGTCTCTATAGCATTTCTGGGTTTTTTTTGGAAAGCAGAACAGAAAATGGGAAGAGGTTTCCTGAAAAACCTAACCATTAGCCTAGTTGTTAGGAAGAACTAAAATAGGACAATCATGTTTACTTTGGTTTTGCTATGGCCCATTGGTCTGAAGCTTAACTAAATGTTTTGCATCACTACCTGTCTCCTGAAATACAGAAAGAGAATGTTGGCATGCGTATCCATCTTGGATGAATTTTCTTGCACTCTGTGACATGCACCTTGACTTCAGGATTAGGAGTCAAGTGAATGGGAGCAGAGCAGTTTTGTTCTGAATTGGTCGGGTTAAGCTTCTGGGATGGGTGGCCTGTTCCTCCACTAGAAGATGGTCAAAGAGGGAGAACAGGAGTAACCCCATCCACTTTTGACTTACTACATACTTCTGATAGGTACCCTCAAAGGAAGTCAACTCTCATGGTTTGTATTGGAACACATTTGGCTGATGTTGACGATTTTAGTTCATTAAAATTGAGGGCACATAAGTTTACTCTGTTGAATGCTCTTATCTTATCTGTTGGGACCTGCTTGGATGGCAGAGCAGAAGCAAGCAATAGGTGAGACCAGAACCAAAGTGGGTGAAAGCATTTCTTCTCTCCTGATGAACCCTTTTCTTACTACCTGACAACCTTCTTTTCCTACTTCTGAGGGGGAAGGGATGAGTTGTAAGCCATCCGAAGAGTTCTCATAGGATTGGGAAGGCAGAAGATGAATACTGAAAGGCGAGATAGTATACGAATGTGAATATGCTGTGGAGAAATACTATGTTTCAAATATCCACAGTTTGGTTTCCTATTATTGCCCAAGCTTGTTGGGGAATCCAGTGTGTTTTGAAAAGAGTTTAAAAATATACTAAATGAAAGCTTGAAGCAATTGAACGGCATATGCAAACTCCCTGCTGTACGTTTTTCAAGACTGTATTCTTCCCTTTCTTCTCTTTTTATCTGGATGATTTCCAAAAGACCAAAAGCTATGATATTTAGGTGGTGGCTAATAATCTTTAGAAACCATAGCAGAATTGTAATTCTAAGAACGTTTGAACTCAAGTGCTCAAGAGACATTCAGCTGTACGCCAGTGAGACTTTCCAAAGTCATCATCTCTCTCTCTCACTCTCTCTTTTGGCTCATTGTTTATTTATTAACCCTCCAGAAGAGAGACAAAAGAAGTCAAGATGGTAGCCATCAACATGTTAGGGAAGCTCTGCCCCGTTTGTACATACAACACAAGCATAAAAAGGCATAATCTCATGGCCACCGTTTGATGGTTTTGTCCCCCTCCTCCCATAGACACCCATGGTTCCCCTCCATTTTCCACTATTGCAAAACAAGTTCAATTTATTGACTGTGAAATGTGGAAAACATTTTAGGCACAAATTTGCTGTCAAAATTACTCTCCTCAATCAGCGCTTCTCTCACAGCTCTCGCCTTTATAAAATACATGGAAAGAAATGTAAACCTGGTTTTAGGAAGAGAAAGGCATGTAAACCATGAAAGGATTGGGGGACTGGCTAAAGAGAGGACGTGGTTCTGGGAAAGAAAAAAGGGTGAGAAAGAAACTCAAAGTTACACCAGCTTGATTGTGCTTGGCATATAATGGGGCAGAGAGATACATGAACAGGCTTTCAAGATTCAATTATTCTACCCTACAACAATACAACATTCCAGAATCCCTTCCATGTTTGTATCTTGGCTTAGAATAATTTAAAGGGCTGACTATGTTATTGTCCCATAAAGGTAAAGGCTTCCCCTTTTAGTTGTGTCCAACTCTAGGGAGCTGTGCTCATCTCTGTTTCATAGCTGAAGAGCCAGTGTTGTCCGAAGATGTTTCCATGGTCATGGCTGGCATGACTGTATGCCAAGGTGCACGGACTGCTGTTACCTTCCCACCAGTTTTGACGGTACCTATTTATCTACTTGCATTTTTACATGCTTTCAAACTGCTAAGTTGGCAGGAGCTGGGGCTCACCCAGCGCTTGGGTCTCAAATTTGGGGTGCTGGCCTTCCAGCCAACAAGCCTAGCATCTTAACCACTAGGCCACTGCACCCCTGCCATTGTTCCATATGTGACTGTAATGAAGTGTGAGAATGACCTTGGAGGAGAGGGTGGGGAAGAGATGCTGCCTGGAGAATGATCGGATAAAAGGGTGAGGAGCCCTCAGCTGAGTAATGGGAAAAGAAAGAAACTTAGAAAGGATCCACCCAAAGTAATCAGGCAGTAGAAAAATTGGGGGCAGGAGATTCGTCCTTTCAGGTTTGCAAGATTCTGTTAATGTAGCCCTGTGATAAAGTAGAAATCGCTCATCTTTTCATGTTTCCTGCCTGATCTATTTGGGAGGCTGGCATCAATCTTGCACGTCTGAAATTATATAGATGAGAGTCTGAAAGATACAGCAAACAAAATCCTTCTGCCAAGATCTGTGGCTAAATTGTGCCTTTAATGAATCCAGAAAAGGTTGGTTTGGTGGATTTGGTCAACATCCATCTTTGAACAGCAAATTGTTCAGAATAAATCTACCTTGACTGACTTCACAAATGGCCAGAGAACTTAATTCATTGAATTAAGAGCTCACACACATGCACAGCATGCCTAATTTAAATATATAATAGCTATAATCATAGGCATTTTAAAGGTCAATGGACTGAGCATTATTCCGAATACATTTCCTTTAATTTTCTTCTCTTTCCAACGGCTGTATCATTACTTCTGAAGTTTGCACGCGCTTCTTTGGAAACCGTTTCCTTCTCACCTCTGTTTTTTTGGCATCAAGGGAAACAGGGCTGAGTACTTCATAAGCCTGTTCCCCTAAGCAGAACTCTTTTAATCCTATATTGGCATTACAGACAGAGAGGGTTTATTTGCTGACAGCACAGATGTAGTCCAGAGCAAATAATGGCAAGCTGTGTTCTCTTTTAATTACCCATACTACCCTGCCAAGCAATGGATTGATAGCCATGTTTTATTAAATCAACTATAATCAACTGCCCATTAAACATGCCGGATTTTATCTCCCATCCCCACACCATGAAACGAGCTGAGTTGATCAGAAAAGTTGAAGTAAACACCATATGTTTTTACAAAAATACAGTTAAAATGGTATCCCTCTCTCTGCATCTCTCCAACTTTTTCCAACTTTCTCATACAACATGACCAGCCAGCCCTGAGGCTCTTTAGCCCTAGATATGGAACCACATTGGGCATCTCTGTCTTTGATATTAGAACCATTCCGGCAGCAACGGGCTTTTGGTCTGAAAATCCCCGCCGCTGACTTACCCAGCAGGCAATTTGGTAAAAGCATTGAGGCATTTCATCAGAGACCCAAAGAAAACGATGCGCACAGCAACCCAGGAGGCAAGTTCTCATGAATTCATGTTTGTAAGTGCAAGAGAAAAGAGCATCTCGTAGGGAAACCAATGAGGTCCTTGTGCTCTCTGAGCTCGGTTGCTTTCTTGCAGATGTTTCATTACCAAAATTAGATGATGTTGCAGGACCTAGTTTTGGGAATGAAACATTTGCAAGAAAACAGCCAAGCTCAGAGAGCACCAAGGACTCCCCAGTTCAACACTGAGCTACAAATATTCTCTTCTGTCCGAAATCAGTGATGCCACCATCATTTCTTGTTGATCTCTTTCACAAAAGAAAGCTGCACCATTCCCACGATTGACACTGACAACTGGATATTGAATTTTCCCCCAAGCAAAATTTCAGAACATATTTGGAAGTCCCAACTCTGACAGAACATTGGAAAAATGGGAGGGGATATTAGAATGAACAGAGCAGAAGATCTTTATATTTTAGCCCAGGATTTCCTTTAGGATTTTTAAGGGAGAAAGGTATTCTTCCGCTCAACTGCAACAGCGCATCTTCCATAAAGTTAGGATGCACAACTTTTTCTGAACTCTCCAACAACTTTATCTTTGAGTTGTTGGCTGCACCCTGTACTCCCAAGAGAAGAAGCTGCCTAAGTGAACAACCAAATCTGGTTTTACTTCTTCTTTTATCTTTAAACAAACATGAAATATCACTGATATGGCTGCAGTCCAGGCAATTATTAAACCATTGTTCCTTAAAAATGTCAGTTTGGTAACAACGTTCGGAAAGCTCTGTGGGGGCAGAGTTGTGTCCAAATCTTACACCAGCCGCATGCTGCTTTCGTACTCAAGAGACAAACACTGATTTACCCAAATATTAGCTATTTTTATTTGGCAGACAATTAAAGCATGCCTCTTGGGTTGATTTTTTTTTATTAAAAAAGCGAGAATCTCCCTCTCCAGAGAAATTTTTGCATAGATATCAAATCCCCTGTCTTCTCTCCCTTTCTTGCATTTCGATATTTGATCATTTTGGAGGAAGGATTTCAGTGAAGCAAGTAGAGGTAATCCTTGACTTACAACCACAACAGGGACCAGAATTTCCATGTCTAAGCAAGGTGGTTGTTAAGTGAATT
>JANHZU010001873.1:98368-110981 GCA_032468055.1 Acrochordus granulatus
CGGTAGTTTGAACATTCTTTTGCACTGCCCTTCTTTGGGATTGGAATGTAAACTGATCTTCTCCAATCCTGTGGCCATTGCTGAGTTTTCCAAATTTGCTGGCATATAGAGTGCAGCACTTTCAGGGCATCATCTTTTAGGATTCAATTAATTCAGATAACACCCATGGAAGATTGCAGTCCAAATCTCAGTGTTGCCACCACCATACATTTTATTAAGTTCCTCACTGTGGAGTCAGACTTGCCAAGATCTTGGTCACCCAGGATATTAAGTGGAACATTACCAAGAGCAGCCAACACTAAAATCTCTCTAAAAGATTATCTTACTTCGAAATTTTTCGTGTTGTTTCTGGAAGACCCTAAAGTTTATTCTATTATTATTTTCCAGGAAAAGAAAAAAAATCTGGCTTAACTTTAGATTAAAGCAAAAGAATAACATTTTTACAGCAATGTTGTCACAGTGCAGATATCTGCCAGGTTGAATAAACTTGCGAGCATTTTACCCCTGAGTGCTACAATTTTAGGAGACTATCCTTGTTGAACTGTTCAGGGCTGGAGTTCTATTCCATTATGTTCTGCAATTAATGATCACAATAAGAGCTCAATGCTGCTAATCATAAACGCAGTCCAAACAGCAAGGGAGCCAATATTCTTGCCAGGGCAGAGATTGTAATAGTTCAAGAGAGTACTAAAACACTGAAACCATACTCTAATGGAGGGGGGGGAGTAAAAATTGCAAAACAATTTTTTTTGCAAAGTTTCTTTAAAAAGGCAACAGGACTTTAATTACAAGATGCTATTGGAGATGTCTCGCCTTCTATCCAGAACACTTTTTCAGTCCATCTAAAAATGAAAAACAATGGTCAGGGAATTCGTACATTTCTAAAAATGGGGGGTAGGGGAAGATGAGAAAATACAGTCAGGTTTCCACAGCCAGTTTAAATATCTCCAATAGCATCTTGTAATTAAAGTCCAGTTGCCTTTTTAAATAAACTTTGCAAAAAAAAATTGTTTTGCAATTTTAATATTTATCATGACCTGGGTTAATGAGAATATTCATAGATATATGGTGGGGGAAGAGGAGTTACATTTTTATTGGTTATTTCTACTGCCGAGCTAAAATTTCTCATTGGAGGAGGGGAATCCTGGTCTGGCCCATAGATGTGCTCCAGTTCTACCTCTCTTACCTCATTCTGCCATTTGTAGCTCCCTCAAAGTTACACAGCACTTCCTGGCGTTGAGTGCAAAGTGGTAAGCAAAGCTATAAAATATTGGAAGAATTGTGAGTTGACCCATCTGGAGGATGGCCAGTTGAGGAAGAGTGCTAGAGTAACTCTGTGAATCACCATCACACCAACCCAAGAGATTTCTTACATTTCTGGAGGAGTTTGAGTAGAAGTCAGCCACAGAACAGGACTGGGCAGATCCAACAGAAATTTGCCGAAGTTTTGGCCAGTATCTCATGGAAGTGGACTGCCAAATCCAATACGTATTTTGGATTTTACAGATCAAAGCAACCATTTTAATCGGTATATGGACCTCCTACAGATGTTTGGGAGAGGAAGAATAGTTCTCCTCCAAAAATCCGTCTCTTGAGCTTTGCAAAACAGTGCTTTTGTCTGATTACCGCTTATCTCTTTAAGTGGACAGAAGACTAATTCCCATTTGTGTTGGGAATCAGAAGAAAAGGCACTGAACCACTCGTCCGACAGAGCGGAGGTAAGACAGATATAGAGTTCAGCCCGCAAGGGGAGAGCAAACCAAGCCATCATCATCGTTACATTCCTCTGCACTGTTGACTTGATCTGGACTTCATGGATTACTGCTTGAAGGAACTTACTGCTTGATTATTTGATGAGCCATCCAAATGATGCTACGGTCTGAATTCAGCCTGCAGGGATATCCGATAGTTTCATGATATTTGGCCACTAGTTGGCTCAGCCAGCAAGTCGCAAGACTGAACAGGGTGCTTTGCTTTGAACCCTTCCTCTAGTCCAGGTGAGGGAGAGTGTGCTGGGACTAAAGCAGAAAGGAAGAATACGTCTGGGCGCAATCGATGTTTGGGGGAGTTTGCTACCAACTTGTCGAAGAAAGAGATTCTGAACGTGTCCTTAAACAGTCTAGGAAATAAAAAAATCAAAAGCATCAGAGAGACCTCGTCTTAATGAAATCACTACCCAAAGAGAGCTTTGTGGGTGTGTTCCTTGCATGAAATTACATTTGCCTTCTTTTTGGTCAGGGAAGACGAAGATTTAAGCTGTAGTTACCTATCGTTTTTTTTTAAATCTAAGGATATTTCTAGGGCTTATAGCAAGCCAGTTTCCTTATTTTTTAAAAAAACCTGTTACAGTATTATTAACTATGCAAGATTTCATATCTACCCCAGTGCTCCTCAACCCTGATGGCTTTAAAATATGTGGACGCCAACTCCCAGAATTCCCCAGCCACCAGACTTCTGCTTCACTCCTACGTTGGTTGAAATACATCTTCCGACACAGAAAAACAAATTGCAGTTGCTCTGAAGTCCTTGTTTTACCTCTCTGTTCTCCAGTAAGTGCCAGGAAGCATAAAAGGGGTTTTGCACACATATAGTGCAGCATTTTTACAACAACTGGGAAAGGCAGCTTAAGATGAGAAAGAAATGTCTGGTTCAACCATCTTAGTCCATAGTTTGTTTAACATGATGTAAGTCATAACCGATCCCTGTTGGCTGCGCACCCAATGCCTGAAGCTAAAACCAAGGAAATCTAGTCTTGACCTTTGTGCAAATCCATCCTTACCACTCCTTTGATCTATAAGTAATTCTTGACTTACAGCCATTTGTTTAGTGACTGTTTGAATTTACAATGGCACTAAAAATGTGACTTACAGCCTGTCCTCACACTGACGACCACTGCAGCATCCCCACCATCAAGGGATCAAAATTTGGCCGCTTGGCAATTGGCATATATTTATGATGGCTACAGCAACCTGGGGTCAGGTGACTGCAATTTGTGACCAGCCTCTGATAAGCAAAGTCAATGGGGGAAGCCAGATTCGCTTAACAGCCGCATGATTCCCGTAATTGCAGTGATTTGCTTAAGAACTATGGCAAAAAAAAAAGATTACAAAATTGGGCACAACTCAATTAACGACAACCTTGCTCAGCCGTGGAGGTTGCTGGCCTGGTTGTGGTTGTACGTCGAGGACTATCTGTATTCCTTGGGTTTCACTACTTGCTTAGAACTAAAAAGGAAATTCAAAGCAGCTTGCATACGATTGTTCAAAGTGTCCTGCAGAATTACCAAAAGCACGAAGACCCCAAAGGAGAAAAGAGTGGGGGGGGGAGGAGAAGATACGCAAACTCAAACATTAGTTGTAGCATTTAGCAGAATTTTCATTTAAAATGGCCAACAGGAGACATTTGGGAACAGCAATTGATAGGGTTGGCCTCCCAACCATCGCAACAATATAGAGGCATCGCCATAGGCATCATCCCAAGCGACAACTCTCTGTTGTCACCTGGTGTAACGGCTGCTATCTGGTGACAGCGGAGGAGAATGTCCTTTGAAAGATGATGAGCTGCTGCCCAATCTCAGCACGAGAGACAAGCTACAAACGATGATAGATCATGCAATCCATTCAAGGCATCGGTCTTGGGTGTCTTCTGCCCGATGCTTGTCCTATTTCATTTAGTTCCACATTGTCTCTTTTTACCCTGACAATTCAACAACAATGCTGGATGCCATTTTGAAACAAAACCCCAATCTATAATAGTGAGGAATGGCCACACAGGTTCAAAATTTCAATAACAAACCGGTGAACCTCTAGAACTTCTTTTTTCTAACTCTTTCACGCTTGCTCATTAATAGACAAATATCGAAGCAACCTGGTGTAGTTTTCTCTTTTGTCTGACTGTTTAGATTGAAATTGCTCTAATGAATGCTCTAGCACTCTAAGACACTAGCAAGAATTATTTTTTATTACAAGCAACACTCATGATTTACTCGCAGCGCAATGCAACTGTTTTTTCACAGTACGCAGATTTAGATTGTGGGGTGGTGGTGGTTTTTTCCGTGACCACCAAGATCGCTTATGTAGAAATTATAAGAGGAGAGTTGTATTAGTCAATGGTGGCATCTGATGAACTGAGCTTCAGCTCACTAAATCTTTTACTTCATAAAAGCTTTTACTATATCGCAATCAGAAAAGGTGCTGAAAGACTCTTCCTGGTTTTATGTAGAGATAGTCCTGTAAGGTTTCCAGATCTATGATCATCACCAAAAGATTTTGATTCATGTAATGTTTCTGAAAGCCAAGGGAAATGCTCTTTGTCTCTTCCTGTAAACGTCAATAGTGGAGAAGGTGACCATGAAGTGTCATCCGTCATAAGGTTCAGCAAAGATCAGAAGACATGTTCATGCACACACATCAGACAAAGAAGTGGGTTGGGTTTCTGCAGCATTCAGGGTTTAGCAGCCTGTATCCTTACACCTCATCTCAAAAATTGACACTTGCTCTGACATTGCCATGGGGAAGAAAAGCTTTACATTAGACCAATCATTGTAAACAACTAGTACACACCTATTTTTTTAGTGGGGGGATACCAGACAACACAACTATCAATTCCATGTCTGAATGAAAATGAGTTCTGAAAGAGCAATATTGAATATTTATTTGGAGGGGTGAGGCTCTTAGGAAGGATAAGAGATCCTCCTTTCTTCTTGGGCAAAAAAAAAAATGGTTCTCCGTTGTTTCCAGCTTATCAAGTTTTGTAAGACAACATAACCAAACCTCACTTGCATAAATACAACTTGAATTTAATTAGCTTGGATGCTTATTCTACATGCATAAATATTTAATGAATCTCATTCAAAATCATTACATATTCCCAACTTGCTTTTTTGCTTTTTCCCACATAAATCCAGTCTGGGGGTTAGCAGGGAGGAGGAAACTGTGTTAAAGTCCCAACAAAGATTTTAACACTTGGGCTTAATTCATATGGAAATTAGAAACTGACAAATTTCAGGATGGGACATCTTTTAGCTGCAGCCGTGTCATCTCAGGGTTCTGCTTTTCAAAATGTTCCTATTAATTCCTATTAATCTTATTATTTTTTCTTATTAGACAACCTATAAAAGTCTGAATGCTTCTACTGAAGTTAGGAGTGGGAATGGGAAAAGTACCAATAACCCCACCCGTGTGCTTGTGAGGAAAGCGAGAATGGCTTGAGGGAGAGGAGGAAGAGCTGCATCCAAGACAACAGTCATGTCAGGCTCCAAAAATCAAAAAGACACATTGTGATTCTTCCAAGCAGATTTATTTATTGTTCCCACCGATAGACAAAATCTTGCCAAACTAAAGCAGGCTGCCACTCCTATAAAGAATATATTCTGGGAACTATTAGGGAGGAGCCCTCCTCACCCTCTTTCTGTCACACAAGCTAACTGAACTGAATTGTCTCTTGCTCCTCTGGAATCTGCACCCTCCTGGGAACCCAGACTACATTCCATTACCTGTCAGATAAAAGAAGACTTAGTCCAAGGCAGGAATGTAACCTGAATAAACACCTTGACCAATTCCCACAAGAGAAAAGGAGGAAGGGAAAGCACATTCAGACTTGGAAGAATTCTTTTACTGCAGCTTTATAATAATAATAAATAATATAAAAATAGTACTGATATACATGGCAGAGGATTCTATCTACCTTGAAATTCTGACAGTGTTGATGTTCTCATTGGTTGTGACAGATTAACCAGTAAGTGCATATAAGGCAGTGGTTCTTAAACTGGGGGTAATGACTCCCAAGGGAATAATTTGGACACATCCTGGGAATAATGGAGCAATTTGTAATGGCTTGTTTGTGAGTCAAGAATCCAGTTTGGGACTGCTGTTGCTAAGACACTTATGTAAAATAAGAGAGTCTGGAATTTTTGTGGGGATAATGACATTATTCAAGACCAGGAAGCAGATAATTGGGTCAAACAGTTTAAGAACTACTGACATAAGTGAAATAGATTTGATTAAGATAGCAAAAGAAAATATTGCTGGAATGGTGAGCACTTTTTTAATTTTGCAAGCAGTCCAATGGGGTTTAGAAATGGGCTCACCAGTCCCAAAAATCCCACCAAGGAAACTAGGATGGTAAGAAAATATCAGATGCAAGCAACCAGAGCCACTTGTGAATAGTCAGCAACTTTATTGACTTCTATCTATATATATACTTAATATAATATCTATATTATAGGTCTCCAGACTACTTGCCTTTCCCTGGGAACAACTAGATAAGGTTTCATGGATCTTGAAGGAGGTCAGACTTATGCCTCTTGCAGTTGCACAAGGACTCAAGGCTAGGTTCCCATTTGACTTCTCCTTCCAGCCTGGTTGGCAGTTCCCCATCAGACACATCTTGTAGACTATAGGGAACAGCAAAGAACAATTGTACCTCTTTGCCTTCTGATTCAAGAGTGTGCCCGTTTTAGAAAAGCACTTGTAATGATTCAAATGTCCCCACAAACCCAAAATGGCTGACCTATTTCAGGACTGATTCATTCCTAGGCTGGAGATAAATGGCCCTGCATTGATTCTAAGAACATTGGGAGTTGTAGCTTGACTTAGGTAGTAGAAATTCTCTGTTTACAAGTATGTTTTACTTTCTCTTCTTGAGTCAGTGAAATTCAGTGCCTAGAACTTTTTAGAGGAGTAGTAAACCATTTAAGGTAGACTAAGACTCAGATCCCTTATCACACAGTCCGTAAGTTATTCTTTCCAGAGCATAATGCATGAACACAGCTCCTGTAGACTATAAACTGTAGTCCAAGGCTTAGTGAGTTGTGACCATCATGCATGGTTTGTTTAATAAAACATGGTTAAATATGGGCGCAATGTGTAAGTCATAGTTGTTGCCTTAGATATGTGCCATAACTTTGCATACTATTCTAACACAGATTAATAATAATTGAGAATACAGGATGCATAAAAGTCTTCTCCACACACATTTAAAGTCCAGGTTTTTATGTAGCTCACAAAGCTTTTCCAGAAAATGTCAGGATTTTTTTAATGTAATAAATCAGAAAAATGATTAGGTGCATGGAGCATAATTATGTAAAAACCCTTTTTACATGACTGTCCATATCAGCCAATCTTAAAGAAGCTAGATTTTGAGATTAAATTGATTTCTTTTAGTCACCATGACATCTGAAAGATTGACCAGAGGATTAACTATAACTTTCTCCAGCAAATGCAGAGAAAATATCCTAGGGAAAAAACTAGTCTGAAATGTTATTGTGCTGACTCCTAAAGACAATCTTTTCAAATCTTTATTGCCCGACCATCAATCTGTTTATTTTGCTACGTGAAAACTTCTCGGTTTCCTGCATCCTTCCTCCCACTCCACCCCCTTTGTTAGGAACAGATTACTCTGTTTAAACTGTCTGTGTAAAAACTTTGGTGTTTTCTTATCCTGCCCCCATCAACTTTTTTAGAAATATATTTCCTTACCATGCCTTTTCTTTTTTACATGGATTGAGAAAGTGTTCCATATGGAAGGTGAAAAGTCTCCAATAACATCTTGTAATAAAAGGCCAGCTAGTTTTTTAAGAAACTTTTCAAAATATTTACAATTTTTGTTACAGATCATAACCTGGATTAATGAGAATGTTCACAGACAGAAGCCTCAGGAATTCAGTGAATCAATTACTTACTTCACCTTTGAATGGTGAGTTCTCTCCAATCATTTGCACTGGAGGCTGTTTTAATACCACAGCTCATGACCACTACACTAGTAATAGAATTATTCATTTTCTTTTTTCCACTGGGCCCCCAATCAAAGGCATTATGGAAAGAAAATATTAGTTGTCAAAACAGCAGTAGAGAACATTCTCTAATTTGGATTTTTTTTTCTGTGAGATTAGCAAAAAGAAAAATCTCAGAGACTTTCATTGGTGTGTTCTTAGAAATTTCAGCTCAGCTCTAGAAAAGAACATCTAATTTTTCTTGGCCTAGGAGTTGATGCTGAATACTAACAGAATCTTTATTGAAAATAAATGCTTTTTGCTACTAGAGTTAACTTGAAGGAGTTGTGCTAAATTATCCTTTTTAGGGGGGTTGACATTCTCAGTAGCATCCCTTAGTTCACTAAATACAGTCAGATTTGTCTCCATTCTAATATAGCAAAGGCTCATTGGCTCAAATTGGGTCAATTCTAATACAATCAACTCTTGGTTTGAAAATAAAGCTGGCAAATTAACTGGAACAGTCAGTAGGAGTCATAAAGCACAACGATGGAAACTGGCACTCAGCCTGGGACAGAAATAAAATACTTTTTTCTCCAGGTATATCTTTTAATTTTACTATTCCGGCACTGAGCTCCAAAGCACAAAGTAGAAATAGTCTAAAAATGCATTTTAAAAAAGGGCAGTTGGGGGGGGGCTTCTTTATTATTTATTTGTTTTTTTTTTGTTCAGTCACGCAGTCATGTCCGACTCTTCACAACCCCATGGACTGCATTATGCCAGGCCCCCCTATCTTGCACTGCCTCCCGGAGTCTTCCCAAGCTCATGCACATCATCACTACACTACCTATCCATCCCATCCTCTGCCGTCCCCTTCTTCTTTTCCCTTCAATCCTTCCCAGTATCACAGTCTTTTCTAATGAGTCCTCCCTGCACATTATGTGGCCAAAGGACTTGAGCTTCAGCTTCATTATCTGTCCCTCCAAAGAGCAATCAGGTTTGATTTGCTGTAGGATTAACTGGTTTGACCTCCTTGCCATCCAAGGGACCACTCTAGACCTGTTCAAAATGACGAGTCTTAATTCTTCTCCAGAAGGAGCGTCCACCATAACCTGCCAAATCTGCACATTTTCTATCTTTTCCTCCTTAACGTGTACAGGAAACCCAGAAAACACAGATCAGTATTCACTCTTTGACTCTCACCACCCACTGGGACTCAAACTGGGAGTAATCAGAACCTTACATCGCCAGGCTGAGGGTTTGCCTACAAGCAAAGAGCGAAAGAAAAAGACCAGAAACGTATCAGGAAAGCACTCAAAAATTGTGGCTATCCTCACTGGGCTTTTGTCAAACTTACAACAATTCCTGGGTGCGTGGTGGTGTGAGCAGTTAAGATGCTGTCAACCACGAGGTCGGAGGCTCAAGTTCAAGACCCAAGAGCTGCCACGTAACAGGGTGAGTTCCTATTGTCTGCCTAGCTCCTGCCGATGTAGCAGTTCAAAAGCATGGAAAAATGCAAGTAGAGAAATGGGTACCCCCTTCAGTGGGAAAGATAACAGCGTTCCATGCACCTCAGTGCATAGGCATGCTGGCCACATGGCCACAGAAGCATCTTTGGGCAAATAACTGGCTGCCCCAGCTCCGAATGGGTGATGAGCACCACCCTCTGGAGTCAGACACGACTGGCAGGGGAATCCTTTACCTGTAGGAGCACTCTTACAACAGACAGAGAAGAAGAGAACGATAAACGGAGCAATGTTGTCATTCCATATATTGCAGGAACTTTGGAAAAGCTCAGGAGGATTTTCAACAAACACAACATACGTGTACACTTTAAACCCAGGAACACATTAAAGCAGAAATCTGATCACCCCGAGGACAAAACACCCAGACACAAACAGAGCGATGTTGTCAATGCGGTGCATTGAGGCACGTGCAGTCTTGCGCACTGGAGAAACAAAGCAACCACTTCACAAATACAATGGCACAACACAGGAGAGCCAGCTCATTAGCACAGGATGCAGCAGTGCATTTACATCTTGAGGACAAGAGTCACTGCTTTGAAGACTGCAAAGTCCATCTTTCGGGCAGAGAGGGCTGCTGGTTTGAAAGAGGAGTCAAAGCGGCTATCGATGTTAAAGTGGAAGAGCTCTCTCCCAACAGAGGGGGAGGGATATGACACCACTTATCTTCTGTTCGTAATGAGGTCCTTTCACCAATCCCGGGATGACTTCACGTCATTTGTACGCTGCTTCAGGTGACTCTGAGGACCCAGACTAAGCCCCAGGTGGTTTCGACAACTCTCGATGTGTTAACGATCGCTAAAATGCGTAAATCCTTCCATTCCCCGCTAGAGAGTTAGAAGCGAAGAAGCTTCTTGGATGAGAAGTGAAACGTCTTCAAGAAGAATCTTGCAGGTCCAGTTGCCTTTTGAAGAAAAGCAGCACAAGAAAATCTTGTGGCCTAGATGACTGAGAATCATCTCCGTAGACTTCCTCCTGAAATAATTTGTTTTTCCTTCTGGGAAGAAAAGAAATCTGAGATAGAATGGACAAATGTGAAGCGCTGAGCTTCTGTCGGAACTTCTAAAAATGTTCGTCAGAATGAGGTTACTGACACCAACCCGATAAATGTTGTTCTCTAAGGTAAAGTTTCTCAGGGTGGCAGCTCTAAGATGGGTGGACTACAACTCCCAGAATTCCATGCTGGCTGGGGAATCCTGGGACTGAAGCCCACCCGTCGTGACGCTGCCGAGGTTGAGGTGGATCTGCCGTCTCCGTCCTCAGCCCGTCTCTTTGTGCCTCGGCAGCCTCCTGCTCCGATGACAATGACCTTCAAGAGCTTGTTACGGCTTATTGGGCCTGTGGTCGTCTTGATTGGCGGCGTTTATCTCTTCATCGCTCAGGTAAGGTGTCCTTCGCGTTTACGGCTCCTCTGACCACAAATGCAGTCTTAGTACAGGTAGTCCTTGACTTACCACCGTTCGTTTAGCAGCCGTTTGAGGTAGAAGCAGCACTGAAACAAATGTCTTACAGTCGGTCTTCATACTTACGACCGTTGCAGCAACATGCAGGGTCACATGATCAAAATTTGGCCACTTGGTTACCGGCATGTATTTTATTACTTTTTAAAAACTTTATTTAGCGAACTTACATGCCGCCAATCTCGTGAGAAGCCGTTCTCAGTGGCTTTCAGCCAATGTGTTTCCGAGTCCTGGGCTCCCGTGATCACCCTTTGCAACTTTCCCTTGCGGTTGGCTTCTGATAAGCAAAGTCAATGGGGAAGCTGGCATGGTAGGTCTCAAGTTGCGCCATGTGGTGTCTCACTTAACGACCACATTGCCAAGCAATGAATGTTCTGGTCCCTACCATGGCCATAAGTCAAGGACTATTCCTCACTTCTGCAATTTATATGTGTCCGGTGATGTGCTGTTCGGTGTTTAGGAACTGGCTGTGCTGGGCCCATTGCCACCAGCGCGCCATGGCATTAACCACGGCAGATCGGCACGCTGGGTGCTTGGCTTAGGTCTGCTCAGAAGTGGCTCGCAAATGTCCAGGAAACTTAACGACTGTCTCCTGCAAGCCAGCATGAGCTGCTCCAGCCCATGCCTTCCCATGTGCCTGTCATAGGGCGATGTTCTCATTTCTGTCCTCGTTTATTCCCTTAGAGCTTTTACTTCTGGAGGAGACGTCTCTCCTGGAAAAGTCTTGTCGTGGACAGTGTCTTCGAAATATTCCTGTACGTGCGAACACGCTGCTGTTATTCTGGAAGGGTCCGATATAACATGCATGGATCTGACCTCTTCTTGACTCACAGAATCCCAGGGCTGGAGGGGACCTTGGCAGTCTTCTCGTCCAGCCCTGCCCCGGGCAGACGTCCTTATACCATCCCAGCCAAACGGGGGTCCAGCCTTTCCTTGAAACCTCTATTGATGGTTTCCATAATGCTGGAACTTCCGAACTGCCGTCGTTTTTAACGGCCAGCCCCTCTGCACTTCGGAGATGACCCTATGTCGCATTGACCTCGCCTCCTCCAGATAACTGACTTTGTAGCGCCAGATAACCGTTGTTGTCCAAACTCACCTGAAAGGTGCTCAGGTGGAGAAGCCAGTCCCAACCAGAAGCAGCACTAAGAGAGCGCACCGGCCAGGTCCTCTGTCGCAAGGTCACGAGTCTATGAATCAAAATATGAAATATGAAGCTTCTTTTTTGGGATGTCCAACTCTGGAAATCAGACAGGATCCCTATGAAACTGCAGGCTCAATTAGAGTCATAAGTCAGCGACTACCCATATTTAGGTTATCTCAATCTAAATAATACCCCAATAATGTAATGTATTAGTTGTTCTTTACAACAATACAAGAGAATTATTAAGAGGAGTTTTTGTATGAGGATCTTCAAGGAGAATCTCAGTCGGACGACTCTCTCAGCGTGCTTAATCCCTTCAACTGCAGGCCGATGCCTGACCTCTGCTCAAAGTATTTTTCTTCCATGTTGGCAAAGGAGGCACTTTGCAGCAGAGTCAGAAAAGTCAAGATGGCCACCCTAACCATGCAATCAAAGCGCTGTGATACATGCATGTCAAATAGGGTGGGATTTCGATGACCAGCTCCTATGATCTTCCCAGCCTCTGTTTTTGTTGTGTTTTATTTTCAGTCCTGTTCATACAAAGCTCAAGAAAAGCGGGCTTCTGTTTCTCTCCCGCTCCGTTAGTTCTCCCATAAAAACCAAACAGGAAATATGATCAGATGAGCGAATTCTACTTTACTGTAAAGCTACATTAACAGAACCTTGCAAGTATAAATCTCCCTCTTTTTACCACCTGCTAAATTAGGAAGGGTCCTTTCTGAGTTTCTTGCTCCACCCACTGTGCAGGTGTGGGCTATGCTGTCCCTTATCAGAC